>CM056060.1:53385602-53635602 GCA_029574335.1 Rana kukunoris
CTGTATGCGCTGACACTTTGTGCCCAACCTGTCATGAGGCTCCTGACTTTAGAAAGGAGTTCTTTCTCCAGACCGATGCCTCTGAGGTGGGTCTGGGTGCAGTTTTGTCCCAATATGTGGATGGTGAGGAACACCCTGTGCTGTATTTGAGTTGGAAGTTGTTACCTCGAGAACAGCGCTATGCCACAGTGGAAAAAGAGTGTTTGTTAATCAAGTGGGCAGTAGAAACACTCCGCTACTATTTGTTGGGCAGGCGGTTTACCCTCGTCACAGACCATGCTCCGTTAAAGTGGATGCACACCAACAGGGACAAGAATGCTCGGGTCACAAGGTGGTTTCTGTCCCTACAGCCCTTTACTTTTGTGGTACGACATAGGGCAGGTCTCCTCCACAGTAATGCAGATGCTCTGTCCCGAGTGCATGGGTTTGTAGAGGTGGCCGCTTCCCACCCAAGTGTTAAGCTGGGGGGGAGGATGTGTGACAGGGTACACGATTGTATGTACAACCAGTGAGAGACTGGAAAAGTCAGCGGTTCCCTGCCCTGGAAGGGGTTAAGCCTGGCCAACAGGTAAAACCTCCTCTCTTCCCCTATTAATTAACACTCCCCTGGTAAGGAAATGGGAGGGAGAGCTCAGTGTGAGAGGTATGCTGAGCTGGACGGACAGGTTGGAAACTGTCTGCATTGAAGGAACAAGGTCTGTCACAGATAATTGTTTATTTGGACTGTTATTCTGTTTGTTTTATACTGGAGGCTGGAATAGCCCCTCCAGTACAGTGTAGTGAGGGACACTACTGTCAGTTAGCCTCCTAAATTGGAGTAGGCCATTTTGTTTTGTATTATTTATTTTGAGTGCAAAAAGCCGTATTTATTGCTTAAGATCAGCGACTTTGCTGCATTACATTATCGCTATTTCTACGACTTTGTCACAATATATAAAATATTATGTAAATATATGAGAAAAATTACTAGAAAATATTAGAGCAATTACTAAGAGGAATGCAGTGAGGAAAAACCATAGAAGCCGAGCGCATCAGGGCTTACTCTATTTTCCTACTGATAGCCTGTGGGTATTCAAAGCAAGGCTTAGTCACATGACTTTGAACCCAGAAGCCTGTAAGTATAGTCAATCTTAGGGTTCCATGGCCCAGTGACAAACTAGAATCATAGTGAGCATGTATACATACATACAAAGCTATAAACCCATCGGAGAAATACCGATAGCTGGAAAACTAAATCAAAAAAGGGTGGGATATCTATCTATATGCATCTTTAAGAGTCGCTTATAAAACAGTTAATATCTAGTTCGATATTAAGGCCTTTGGGGCTAGCAATTCAGTTTAAAAAATCATGTTATGCATTTAGATAGCTCTCGGACCCTATAAAGATCCTCTCTAGTTTTGTGTTAGATGTTGAACACCCCAAAATTGCAGTCCGGAGGGGTCCTGATTGTGCTTTAATTTGAAGTGTAAAGACACATTGTGGTCTTTATAACCTATCTCGATACTATTAATGTGTTCCAGCACACGTACTCTCAATTTCCTCTTAGTGCGTCCTATATACAGGAGGCCACAGGGACACTTCAAAGCATACACCACATGGTCACTATTACAAGTGATGAATTGTTCTATGTCAAATTCACAATTGTTAGATGGCGATAGAAACTTGTCAAGTCCTCTGATGGTTTTTGCGACTTCTCTGCAGGGCTTGCATTTTCTACATGCAAAAAAAACATTCTGACTCCAGAAGGTCTGTGGTCTGGCGGGGGATCCAATGCCTTTTTTACTATTCTATCGCCATGGTTTGAAGCTTTTCTATAAATGAACTGTGGCTTTGGTGGAAGTTCAGGTCCCAGTTTTTCTATCCAGTAATAATACATGCCAATGTTGGTTAAATATTTCTTCAACTTCTTTTTACTGGGCATGGAATTGTGTGAGATAAAACCCAACTCTTTAGTATTAGTAGTTGGAACAATGCTAACTGGTTTGGTTTGTAAGCAGGATTCTCTGGGTATACTTCTTATTTCTTCCACCAATTTTTCCATTGCATGTGGATTGTATCCTCTGGCTTCAAACCTTTCAGTTAGAATTTTGGATTGGATTGTGCAAGAAAATTGGCCTCTTCAGTGCAGTTCCTCTTCACCCTCATAATTTGCCCTTTAGCGATATTTTTAATTCAGAGAGGATGGTGACCGCTAGTAGTGGGTAGGTAACTGTTTCTGACGGTAGGCTTGAAGAACACCTTAGTTGCAAGATTTGATCCTTATCGGTATACAGTTACATCTAAAAAATTAATTTTGGTGTTATGGAATTCGGAGGTTAATTTAATATTGTTGCTATTGTTGTTTAAAACATTTAAGAATTTGTGTAGAGAATCTATAGAGCCTGCCCAGATAAAAAATACATCGTCTATATATCGTTTATAAAACAATAGCTTGGTTCTTCGGTCTTTAAAAATAACCTTATCCTCCCATTCGGCCATGAATAAGTTTGCAATTCTTGGTGCGAACTTAGCTCCCATAGCAACCCCTCTTTTTTGGGAGTAAAACTGACTGTCATACCAGAAATCATTATGTGACAGACAGAAGTCTAAGGCCGCGTACACACGATCGAACATGTCCGCTGAAACTGGTCCACAGACATGTTCAATCGTGTGTACAGCCTATCGGACCGTTTTCCAGCGGTTTCAAAACATTCTTTAAAACCTGTCGGACAGGTTCGATGGTTTGTACACAAAATCATCGGACCAAAAACCCGCGCATGCTCAGAATCAAGTCGACGCATGCTTGGAAGCATTGAACTTCGTTTTTTCAGCACGTCGTTTTGTTCTACGTCACCGCGTTCTGGTCCGATGGGATTTTGGTCCGATGGTGTGTACGCACATCAGACCAACAGACCACTTCAGCGTGGTCCGATGAAAACGGTCCGTCAGACAAGTTTCATCTGACCTGTCTGATCGTGTGTACGTCAGGCATGTCCAATGAATACTTTTTGATTGTGAGGCAAGTCCTCTCTTTGGCTTAATGCCCAGTTAAGGGCCAGAAATGCATCCTCATGCTCTATAATGGAATACAGTGACGATACATTTGCGGTTACAAGTAAGACAGGTTGATCGTCATTCAAAATGATATCCTGGAGGCATATCAGAAGATCCTTAGTGTCCTTTAGATATGACCGTGTCATTCTTAAACTTTTTTGCAGAAATGTGTCAAGATACCGTCCCATTCTGGAAGAGATGGAATCAATGCTATTTACAATCGGTCTAGCCGGTGTGTTGAGGGGGTCTTTATGTATCTTCAGTAAAGTATAAATAGTTGGCATCTTGCTACTGGCTGGTGTCAAATAGCTCTTCTCTTTCGGTGTCAGTACACCCAACTGGGAGCCCCTCTTTACTAGCACTACTAATTGTATTTTATAAGCTTGGGTGGGACCTTGATCTAGTTGACTATATGTTGCTTCATCTGCCAACATATCCATAATTTGACCATGGTTAAAATCACCACTCCTCCTCCTTTGTCTGCCGGTCTTATAACGATATCCTTACTTTTTACCAGCATATCAATTCCTTCGTGTATATGTCTCACATTTACGCTCTTTTTAGGTTTGAGGTGGTCAAGATCTCGTAGCACCAAGCCTTTGAATACCTCCACTTCAGAGGATTAAATAGAAATTATTTTAATCCACTATTTATTGTGATCTCGGGGTTTGTATTTTTTCATGTTAAGTTTTCGGATATATTTATGTATATCTATGTATACATTAAACGAATTCACCGGTTTCTTCATCCCACATTTCAAACCTAGATTCAGAATATAAATTTTTCCTCCTATTCCTGCTGCCTTCTTTTTCTGCAACCTCCGTCCGGCCCTGCACCCTCTAGTTCTTCTTTCTTTGGGTGTGGGAAGGGATCCCTTTCCCATTGATTTAGTGGTTGGGTTCCCCTCCATTCCTGATCCTGGTATTGAGGTGGGGGGTATTGTTGGGGTCTCCCCCTGCGAGGCGGATAGCCCCCGCCCCCTCCTTTGTGCCCCTCCTCCTCCTCGCCCTAAAAAGGATGGGGTCTATACCAATTACTGATACCTATCGTGTAGGTAGGAGGGTGGTTTGGCGGGGGGTTGTTAGGGAGTTTGGCGAGGCTGGGATGAGGGCAGGGTGGGGATGGGATAGAGGGGTAAGGGTAGTGAGTTGAAATAGGGAGGGTATTGAGTGGGGTGAAATAGGGATTGAGGGGTGAGAATTGAGAAGAAAAAGGCTGTGATTGCTGGGGAGGGAGGATTGGAGGGTCATTCAGAGACATGGGGGCAGAGGTGACAGCTGGTGGGGGAAGGAGGAGGCAACACAGGGAGGGCAAAGTACAGGGCATTAGGATTGCACAGTACAGGGCATAAGGTACAGACCAGTCTGTACACTGACACCGTACTGTACATCATATACAGACTGGTGTGTGTATGACATACAGTACAGTGTTGGAGTACAGACTGGTCTGTATATAATGTACAGTGTCAGTGTATAAGACTGGTCTGTACCCTGCTAACACTGTCCTGTACAAACTGCACTAACCTGTTTGCAGGAATTGCTCTCCTCATTACTTGGTTCTGCTTCCAGGGACGATTACATAGCTTCCTCACATAGAAAACACATGTGCTGATGCTGTCCAGCCCCTTGCCCTTGGCGACCTGCCCACTCTGTTATTGGATAGTGACCAGCCATCCAGCCAGCTCTCTCTGTGTAGCAACAGGATGGGAGTCATGAGGGGTGACACTGGGGGACACAGGCTGGATGATGGGTGACACCGGGGACACAGGATGGATGAGTGTTGGCACAGGATGGATAAGGGGGGACACAGGATGGGTGAGGGGTGACACAGGGGGACACAGGCTGGATGATGGGTGACACCGGGAACACAGGATGGATGAGTGGTGACACAGGATGGATAAGGTGGGACACAGGCTGGATGAGGGGTGACATCGGGGGACACAGGCTGGATGAAGGGTGACACAGGCTGGGTGAGGGGTGACACCGGGGGACAAAGGCTGGATGAGGGGAGACACATTATGGATTTGTACTGTATGTGTAACAAAATGTATGCCATGTTGATACAAGCAGTTTTTCCTTTATTGGCAAGTTCTGGCATTTCATATTTACATAGTGGTCACTGAGTCCCAATCAGGTAATTTATTTTTCTTGTTGGCCTTAAGTGAATGAGGCCTAAGACAGGTGTTTTGGCTATTTATGCTAACTGGGTACTCATAGTATCTGGCATTTCTTCTGTTTGTAGGTCCCAGCGTGTCTCTCCTGTTAAGGCTTTATGTACACGGGACATTTTTTTTTTTTTTAACCACTTGCCGACCGTGCTTTAGCAAAAATACTGCTACAGCGCGGTCGAGCTACTGTGACACGACATCCCTGGGACGTCGTCGTGCACTTTCCGCGATTGCGCGTCCCCTGGGACGGCGCGATCACTTGTAAACAAACCAGCGTCATTTGATGACGCCGGTTCCTCCCTCTCCTCTCTGTACCGTTCGGTACAGTGTGCGAGGAGAGGGAGGGGGAGCGGGGTGTCAGCAGCAGCACTGTGGCTGGATCTGTGACAAATGCAGTCCCAGATCCAGCCATCAATCCCAGCTCAGCCATCCCTGCTACCCCAATACTCTGCAATACCCCGATACTCTGCAATACCCCGATACTCTGCAATACCCGATACCCAATACCCCTGACCCGATACGATACACTGCAATACCCCCGAGCGATACACTGCAATACCCCGAGCGATACACTGCAATACCCCAAGCGATACTCTGCAATACCCCAAGCGATACTCTGCAATACCCCAAGCGATACTCTGCAATACCCCAAGCGATACTCTGCAATACCCCAAGCGATACTCTGCAATACCCCAAGCGAAACCCTGCAATACCCCGCAATACCCCGCGCGATACTCTGCAATACCCCGCGCGATACTCTGCAATACCCCGCGCGATACTCTGCAATACCCCGCGCGATACTCTGCAATACCCCGCGCGATACTCTGCAATACCCCGCGCGATACTCTGCAATACCCTGCACAATACTTTGCAATACCCCAATACTCTGCAATACCCTGCGCGATACTCTGCAATACCGCCTATGGGGATTTTTAAGTAGCGACGTTTGGCGCCATTCCACGAGTGTGCGCAATTTTGAAGTGTGACATGTTGGGTATCTATTTACTCGGCGTAACTTCATCTTTCACATTATGAAAAAAAATTGGGCTAACTTTACTGTTTTGTTTTAAGCACAAAACAGTTTTTTTTTAAAAAACACGCGTTCAATAAATGTCTGCGAAAATACCATGCGAGATAAAAAGTTGTAACGGCCGCCATTGTATTCTCTAGGGCAGGGGTGGCAAACTCAAATTCATCGGGGGCCGCATCAGCAGTATGGTTACTCTCAAAGGGCCGGAGTGGCACAGAGTAAGGGGAATATGTGCCGCGCCGCTCGCTGAAATCCTGGCAAAATGAGGTGGTTGCTGTGCGGGCCAGGGATGGACTGGGACAATAAAGTGGCACAGGACTTCAGCCAGACCGGCCCACTTTATTTTTCCAAACACACTGTGTGCTGCTGCCAAGACTTGCAGTACTGCCACTGGTCACTGATGAATGAATGTACTGCCACTGATGCATTAATGGCTGACCAGTGGCAGTACATTCATTCATCATCAGTGACCATGACCAGCAGTGGCAGTACATTTATTCGTCTGTGACCATGGCCAGTGAATTAATTTGTCTGTGACCGTGGCAAGTAAATTTATTCATCAGTGACCATCACCAGTGCAGGACATGTCACATTATGACATCAGTTACTATGACCAGTGGCAGACAGTACATCCCCCTTCTCGTCATGCTGCATATTCAAAAAATCAAAATGGCAGCCACAGTTCATAATCTTTATACACATCACATTATTACATCAGTTACTATGGCCAGTGGTGGCAGACAGTACATCCCTCCCCTCACAGACTGCCATTCTGATTTATTTAATATGCAGCATGGCGGCGGGGGGGGGGGGGGGGTGTACTGTCTGCCACCACTGGTCATAGTAACTGATGTGATATGTGTATGAAGATTATGACAGTACATCCCCCTCCCCCCCCCCCCGCCGCCATGCTGCATATTAAAAAAAATCAGAATGGCAGTCGCAGTTAATAATCTGAATACATCAAACTGCACTGTGTAGTAGTCAGATGTCTGAGTAGTGTTTGTGTTAACCTACTTTTTAAACTTGCTGGCACTGACTGTATTGTTCCTCCTCGGCGGCGCTGGTTTCCGCCTCCTCTTGTAAATTGAACAGCCTCTCTGTCCTCGAGCTCGGCTCCTACTCCCACCCCCTCCCGCATACGGCCGTGACCCCCTGAGATACGTCACGCCGCTGGGAGGGGAGCAGGGCCGCTCTAAACATAGGAGGAGCTGGAGGAAAGTATTGATGGCATTGGCAGCCGCAGCCTGATGGATGGCTATTGGCTGGCGGCGCAGCCGGGTACGAGCAGCCAGGAAAATACAGAATCAGAATCACCAGAGAAACGCTGACATTCCGATCAGCTGGTGCAGGCCACATTATAAGGTCCCGCGGGCCGGATTCGGCCCGCGGGCCTTGTGTTTGCCACCCCTGCTCTAGGGTCTTTGCTAAAAAAGCATATATAATGTTTTTGGGTTCTAAGTAATTTTCTAGCAAATAAATTATGATTTTTCCATGTAGGAGAGAAATGTCAGAATTGGTCTGGGTGCTCCAGAACGCCTGATGGCGTTCCCTGCAAGTTGGGCCTCTGTATGTGGCCACGCTGTGTAAAAGTCTCACACATGGGGTATCGCCATACTCGGGAGAAATAGCAGAATGTGTTTTGGGGTGTAATTTGTGGTATGCATATGCTGTGTGTGAGAAATAACCTGCTAATATGACAGAAAGAAGTTTTTTTTTTTTACAGAATTTTCAGTTGTTTTTCTTTTATAGCGCAAAAAATAAAAAACCCAGAAGTGATCAAATACCACCAAAAGAAAGCTCTATTTGTGTGAAAAAAAAGGACAAAAATTTCAAATGGGTACAATGTTGTATGACTGAGTAATTGTCATTCAAATTGTGAGAGCACCGAAAGCTGAAAATTGGTCTGGTTAGGAAGGGGGTTTAAGTGCCCAGTGGTCAAGTGGTTAAATGGCCAAAAATGAAAAACGCCTATAAACTAAATGCTGCTAAACACGGGTTACCGATTTTAGCCGCGTTTGGCATCTGAAACTTGGAAATCTTTGGCGTCTGAACCCATTTTTTTGCTTTCAAAGAAAATCTCTTAAACGTAACTGTCTAAAAACTGCAATAAACGAGACTGTGTACATGGTCACATAGGATAACACTGACTGAGTTCAGGGGCAGTTAAAAAAAAAGCACCCAACTGTCTCTGAACGTACATTTAGCAGCGTCCCGTGTACATGGTGCCTAAAAGTCCCGCCGCGCCATCCCCCTCGGGTGTCCTTTCCTGGGAACCAAAAGTCACAACATGCCCCCACTGGTGCTTCTATTGTCTCTGTAGAACTAGAAATCCCAGCATATCCCACTGGTGTCTTTCCTGTTTCCATAACACTAGAAATCCCAGTATTCCCCACTAGTGCCTTTCTTGTTTCTGTAGAACTAGGAATCCCAATCTATTCCACTGGTGCTTCTTTTGTCTCTGTAGAGCTAAAAATCCCATCATGTCCCACGGCGGGTGACTCTCCTGTCTTCTTTGTAGGACTAGAAGCCCCAGCACATATCACTGATTCCTCTCCTGTCTTCATGGAACTATAGGTTTTAAGCATGCCCCGCTAATGCGTCCTCTATCACTGGTGCCTCTCCTGCCTCTGCAGAACTAAAAATTCCAGCAAGTCTCACTGGTGCCGCTCGTTTTTTAGAACTAAAAATCCAAGCAAGTTACTCTGCTGTCTCTGAAACTAGAGGTCTCAGCATGTTCCACTAATTTTTCTATTTCTCTGTCAGGGGCGGACTGACAACTCATGGGGCCCTCGGGCAATAGAAGATTATGGGGCCCCCAGGCTTACAGATGGCCACCAAGCCAGGTGGCAGTACAGAGGCGGGGCAGCTAAAATCTCAGGATTTTCACATCAAAAGCATGTAGGTTTTGGACATATCAGGGACAGATGTAAAAAAAACACAGATTTTTACATACTGTCCCTGGTTTTAATGAGCCTGGCAACCCTGATGGGGCCCCCTAGTGGCATGGGGCCCTCGGGCAGTGCCCGAGTTCCTCAATGGTCAGTCCGCCCCTGTTCTCTGTAGAAGTAGATGCCCCAACATGTTCCTGTCTCTGTAAAACTAGATGTCCCACTGGTTTCTCTCCTGTCTCTGTAGAAGCAGAAGTCTCAGCATGCCCCACTGGTTCCTCTGCTGAACTAGAAGTCCCAGCATGTTGCATTGGTCTACTGGTTCCTCTCCTGTCTCTGTAGAACTAGAAGTCCCAGCATGCTTCACTGGTTTATCTACTGTCTTGGCTGAAGTAAAAGTCCCAGCACGTCTAATGGTTCCATTGGTTCCTCCTCTGTCTCCGTAGAACTAGGAATACCAGCACGTCCCATTGATCCACTGGTTCCACTATTTGTAGAACAAGAAGTCCCAGCACATACCACTGGTTCTGTCTCTGTAGAACTAGAGGTCCAAGCATGTCCCACTGGTTCCTCTTCTGTCTCTGTAGAACTAGAAATTCCAGCACATGCCATTGGTCCACTGGCTCTTCCTCTGTCTCTGTAGAACTAGAAGTTCCAGCACATCCCACTGGTCTACTGATTCCCATCCTCCTGTCTCTGTAGAGCTAGATGTTAAAGCATGTCCCACTGGCTCCCCTGCTTTGTCACATATGGCGACCCAACACATTTGGCTACCCGCTGGAGTGCGCATGCGCAACGCCGCCATACGCGTTCCAACACTTTTACAAATGCAAAATGTTTTTTTTTTTTTTTTTTATACTGGGAAAAAAATGAACAGACATATATATATATATACACATATATATTTCAAAGTACATTAATACAGACTACATGAACTTTCTGTAAAAAGGAAACATACTTGTCATGTCCTACAGAGGGAGCTTTTCTGAAAAGCTGCAGCAGCACCATCTCACCTTTACTAAAGGACAGCATGCTGCATCCCACATTTTTTTTTTCTTTCTTCAGTAACGCTTCATAAAAACATGCTACATAAAAAAACAATGACTCTTCCATAAAATAATTGATGTTGTAGATCCATTTCGGTATTTTTTTTTAAAAATGTATCTACAAGAAGGTTATGTTCAGTGTCGGGACAAGGTTATCTAGAGTTCAGGGTGAACATGCCAAATTGCGCCCCCCTTCCCAAGATGTATGAGCATTGTGTGTCAGCAAAAGCCCCCCCCCCCAAACAATCGCACACTAAACTGCATACTTAAGCTTAAATCATCCCTTTCTCCCAGTACCAATCTGTCCCCCTGCTGAAATCCGACCTCCTGGCACAAATCTTTGCCCCCCCAAATCCCCTCCAACGCAAATCCTCTCTATCCTCATATGCCCCCAACACAAATCCCCCCCCCCAGCACAAATCTTCTATCCCTAAAATGTCCCCTCCGAGCACAAATCCACTCCACGCCACTCCAACTCCTGCCCTTTAGCACAACCCCCCCTCCAATTTTCTCTTCTTAGCACATATACCCCCCCCAATCATCTCATAAATCCCCCACCCCAATAAAATTTCCCCCTATTACAGTTTTCTAGCACAAAACATCTTCCTCCATCACCTCCTGAAATTTCGCCTCCTAGAACAATTCTTACCCCTTGCCACCCCGCCCCTACCAGCACAAATTCCCTCCACCTGATCTCCTTGTGGTGCCCCCAACCTTAAATTATACTGCAGTGCCCAGAGCAGCTGCCCCTCCCTTGTCCCAGCCCTAGTCCCAAGATAATTAATTCCATGGAAGACATCACACCCATCAGGAACATAGCACCGATACTCTGCCTACTGGGCTGCCATTGAACGTGGGTGGGGATGCATAGGGCAGGCTTATAATGGAACTGCAGTGAGTTCCTTTAAAAAAAAAAAAAAAGTTCTGCATCTGGGTCCTTTAACCCCTTTCCTGCAGTGTTGACTATAATGTCTTTGCTGCCTAAGTTCATGTGCAACTTTTAAAACTACAAGGGTTAGCTAGTTATAAAATAGAAAATCAGAAAGGAAGAAAATAAATGGCTGGGAAATTATGCAATTAACTTTGACACAATTGTAATTGCAGAAAACTGAAAATAAGGATTGGTTGTAGTTGCTTAGCAATGTATACTTTTCCAAAGACATCTTCCTATGTATATTGAGGATTGTAATGTCACTGTGGTTGCTCAAAATCCTTGGAAGGGACCCAAAAAACACCCACCCACAATAATAAAAAAAAAAAATGCGACTGCAGATCTGTTTTGAAACACTGCAGTGGGGCATCTTGTAACCCATCGTTTATTGTTCTTTTAGAAGTCCAAAGAATTTGGGATTTTTTTTTTGTTTTTAACATTGGTTTGAATGGGAAGATATAATCTAAAGTCACAATATTTATTATGTTTTTGGGTGACATGCAGCATAAAGCAGCTGGTACCATGCCATAATTTCTAGCAAGAATGACCCTATTTTATGAGGCATGATCAAGGTAGACTGGAGCATGGGATGAGTACTGCAATGCAGACAGAGTTTGGTGTGCCTGCATGGGCTCCTGACACTGCATTGCAGAGCACAACTTTACAGAGGCACCGTTTCTGAATTCTATCACTCCAATCCTATAATGCAAGAGGGTTTTTAAAGCCATTATTGTATGATTACTTACCTGCAAGGTGAAAATGTCCTCCCTGGAACACAGCAGCCCATGTTAATAGCAGCAAAGGAAGCATGCTGAAATGTAGAAACTTGCAGCTTTTGTCCTGTGCTGGTCCAGAGGTTGCTAATGATGCATTAAGCTGGCATACAGGAGGTAGGATCAGCCTCTTTCGTATAGCAGCATAGTAAGCAGTGCAGAGCGCAGAGTGCTTAGTCTGTCATTCCCACACTGTGGCTCTAAGCATTCTAGATGGGCTGAGGAGAGATCACATGACAGCCTTTCACTGAAGCCAAGTGGAAGACATTTTTATTATGGGCTATGCACTTTTCTTGTCCTTATTCTTCCTAGAAATAGTAGCAGAAGTGATACATGGATGCATTCAGATGATATTACAAGAAACATATTTGTAGATTTTTTTTTTTGGGTGAAGATACAATATACAGCTTATAATGTCTTTTAATTTATTGCATCAATTGCAGTAGTGATGATCATATAAAATAGCCATGGGAATAAATAATATGGAATATACTGTAAATCTCTATTTCATAATATTGTAAAAATGATGTTTACGCACAGGATCTTGCTGGCAGAAAGATCCTGAGTAAAAAAAAAATGAGTTATATTCTGTAAAGAAATTGCATGTATAGGCGTACAGGTGCCTATATGTACATATGCTTATTAGGGCTGAGACAACTAAATCGACATAATCAATTATAATCAATTATGAAAATAGTTGTCAACTATTTTCATAATCGATTAGTTGGCCTGCATACAGAATGCATTATTTGTTTACATAACAGAAAACACACATACAGCTCAATACACCATCCATACATGTCAGTAAGTGCCCGAGAACTTGTGAGTGTGTGAGGAGTGATGGTATAGCGTGGGTTGCCAAGACAAGTAATTTACGCACTGTGAGGGATTAACCCGGTAGCGGGTGTGTGTGACCCCCTCTATGGGTTCACTACACACTGAACTGTACAAAAAGGCACTTGAGGATGACTGAAAACAAATGATATGGTTTATTTTTCCATCTTGCGGGATACACGTGCAAGCATCAAAACATCATAAACAAAAAACATAAAATAAATCCTTGCCACTTGGGGTGTCTACCTTCCGAACACAGGAACCTACCTATGGAGTCTGGCACAGCCTACTGCTGGGCAGACACTGCTGGTCCTACAGCAGAAAACAACAAAAAAAGTATTTTTGATATTTTTCACACAGAAATATCCATCAGCACCTCACCTCTTCAGAAGTGCTTGTGACTGCTCCTTCACTCCCAAAGCTCCAGGATGAAGCAATCAGTCGTTATCCTTATGGCCCATACACACGATCCGAATATTGGACGAAAACGATCGTCTGATGATGGATCGTACAATTTTTTGGATCGTGTGTACACTACTTCCGAGAGTCGATCACGACAGTTCATCCGATATTTTTCGATCGGACAAGCGCGAAAATTTTCCTCGTACGATGTCATATCGTACGATTTTCGTTTAGTCAGTACAGCCATCGTCTGACAATACAATACAAATACATTACAACACGTGACATCACTTCCGATCTTTTTTTTTCTGTCGTACGAGAATTTGTGAGTTTAATAACCTATTTTATTTTACTTGCGATTATTAAGCGGAAAAAGTCGTACGATCCATCGGCCGATATTCGGATCGTGTGTATGGGCCATTAGGCTATATTTATAGGGGCTTTAATTGCTTCATTTTGAACATCTGAAGGCTTCTAACTCCCCAAACCTCTCTGGCCATTTCTACAGCCGACGCTCGATAGTAATTGGTGTATTGTCTACACAAGGCAGAAAAGTATCTTCCATCTGGGACAACACACACAGATTTACCTGACTTCCTGTCACACCCCCCCTCCCTCTTGTTTCAACCCTAGGGTTGGGACACAGGTTGCCAGGCACGCATGCACTCGGGACAAACCATCTGCATTCCCCATTTTAACACCGGGGCGATGCGTTACGACAAAACTAAATTCCTGAAGGGCCAGGAACCACCTATTTATTCTCCTATTGGTCTTCAAATTTCGGCTGAGGTACATAAGAGGGTGTTCCTTGCTCTGTAATATACTCATTTTCAGTTGTAAACCATGCAAAACCTTAATTGGTTTTTCAATGGACACAAAGGTTTCCCTTGATAGCTCAATCCCTGAAGAACTCAGCGAGTCATAACCAACACCAAGAGCTGACAACACTGTGTGCTCTGCAATGGATCATCCATTTGGATGCCTTCTTCAGATGCAAACATTTCTTACTTTGTGATAGTTCAGACTGACAAGTATGGTGAAAATCTACCAAACCCAATGTAAGGTTTTCAGAAACTGAATCCTCGTCACTTTCTTGAAGCAACTGCTTACTCTGTGCATCACTTGTTCGCACACCCCTATTCTCACCAAGAACTTGACAACTGCTATCGGACACATCATTAACTGAGCTAGACAAATTTTCTTGTCTAGCAGATACAATCACTTTTGAAATTATGTTTATGGCTAGTTGTTCAACTATCTTTGCCTCATAGTCTCCCAAAAACGTTTTAGTATTTGTTTCTTTGAAACCATCGACTATTGGACACAAATTCTCATATTCTTCATTCCTTTCAAGACATTTGGAAAAAGCATCCAATAAATTAGTACATTTAGCCTCTCTGACCACTTCAGTGATGGAGGTTTCACAACGTTCAGAGGGCTCATCTGCCATTACAGATTCTACACTTTGAAAAATAGATTTTACTTCCGAGGAATCTCGGTAGTCAAGTCCAAAGTATTATCCTGAGTTACTTGCTCTGACAGAACACTTTCTAAAGACTGGGTTTCACAGGATGTGACATTACCGCTATATTCAAATCCGATTTCATTAACATAAAAATTAACACACTGCTCTTCAACATGCAAATAATTCACATAGGCAAAAATAGCTTCAGTCTGGGTGCATATTTCTTGCAATTCAGATTCCTCAATGACCCTGCTCTGCTGATCATCAATTATGGGAAAGTCATGAATATCACCTGCCTTACTACATTCACAAGGCTCAGTGGATATTGGACACACTTTTTCTACATCATTTAGTGCAGTGTCAGAATTAAATTTTTCAGCTTTATTTCCATCAAGCAACTGACTGAGAACTGAAGATGTGCAAACCCCTACTTCCTGCACTTCAGCCACTTCATTTGCCCTGAAGCGGTCAGGGATTTCACTTTCAACATCACTTCCAGAAATTTCAGCTTCATTTTCCATAAAGTCCTTCATATTTAGCTTTCTAATGCCGCGTACACACGATCATTTTTTGCAATGAAAAAAAAATAAGTTTTTTAAACCGTTATTTAAATTGATCGTGTGTGGGCAAAACGTCGTTTTTTGTCTTAAAAAAAACGAGCAAAAAAAAATTCCAACATGCTTGAATTTTTTGTGTCGTTTTTTCAAAACGTCATTTTTTGTGTCATAAAAAGTGATGGTGTGTGGGCAAAACGATGTTTAAAATGACGTTTTTAAACCCGCGCATGCTCAGAGGCAAGTTATGAGACGGAGCTTCAATGGAACAGAGTGCCGTCGAACGTGGTGTACGTCACCACGCTTTGCTAGAGCATTTTGGAAAAACGATGGTGTGTACGCAACGTCGTTTTGGAAAATGAAGTTTGAAAAACGTTGTTTTTTTTCATTGCAAAAAATGATCGTGTGTACGCGGCATTAGAATTGCCTCCTCCTCATCGTCATTAACTTCCACACATTCTTCATTATTTATTGTTAGTCCATTCTGATGCCGCGTACACACGGTCGTTTTTTGCGATGAAAAAAAACTTTGTTTTTTTAAAACGTCATTTAAATTGATCGTGTGTGGGCAAAACGTCGTTTTTTGTCTTCAAAAAACGACCAAAAAAAAATTTTATTTCACAAAAAGTCACCGTGTGTAGCAAAAACGTCATTTAAAACGACGTTTTTCAACCCGCGCATGCCCAGAAGCTAATTATGAAGCGAGCTTCAATGAAAAAGAGTTGTGAACGTAACCTCGCTTTTTGTGAAAAAAACGATGGTGTGTATGCAACATCTTCTTTGAAAAGTGACGTTTCAAAAACGTCGTTTTTTACTTCACAGAAAACGTCATTTTTTTTCATCACAAAAAATTATCGTGTGTACGCGGCATGAGTGTTGGCTTTTTCTGTAGGACAATCATCAACTTTCACATCTTCATGTTCCGTTTCTGCTTTGGTAATCTTGGTGACACCAGGAACTGGTAATCTTAGGACACCAGTAGTCCCAAAGAAATGAACAGTGATCCATACAGCTCTGGCACACCATCTCATCTGGGGTCTCATCCTCAGAATCGGGGTACGGTCTCTTACATGGGCAGTAGATGCCAAAGAAATTGTCCTTGTGATTATTAGCCAGGTTTTTCTTCCCTTTATCCGGATATAACTTGCATTCCCACTGTTTAAATTTGGCATTTTCACAATCGCAGCGAAATTTCCTCTTGGTGTAGAGCTCAAACAGGTCGTGGCCTTCATGACACTTGTATGTACAGGCCAGACATATCCCAGCAGGCTCCTCTTTATCCAGGGTGCAGGTACTGCAGGCGTACAGCGCTTGTCTCTTCACATAACTTAGGGGGTAGGAGCACTTTTCGGAATCGCTCCCCACCAGCACAGCAGGCGCCTCATCCTGCAGGGCGTCATCATCCTCCAGGACATCCAGCAGTGACAGGATCGGCTCTCTCTTTACTGCCACCTTCACTTTCTCCTCTTCATCTTCTGTACCACTTTCAACTTCTGCAAACTCTTCGCTGTCAGAATCATCACATGGTAGAAGATGGAAATCCTCAAACCCGGCCATTTCCTTCATTTTCTCTGTTGGTGAAAGAACCGGCACAGAGAGCAACTGCTTCATTCATTAGGTCACTTTTCTCATTTTCAGCATGAACCTTTGTACAACTAAAAGATTCTTGATTTGGACCATTATCTTGACAGACAAATTTTCTAGAGCAGAGTCCTAGCAACTCATCCATACTGTCCATCATAAGTCTTTGCTTGGCAGAGCTGTACTTGCTCCTGTTGCGGCCAACATTTAGAAAACCATGAGCATGTGTGACAACGATCTCTTCGTTGCAATCCTCATCACTCCAAAGTAAGCTTTCCATGCAAGAATCACTGAGCGTCTCCTCATCACTTAGTCTTGTATATGGACGGCATCCATGATCGCTGCTTTTACCAGAAAACGGGGCCTTATAATCACTGTTGAGCTTTGAAGGTTGTAATTTTTTTGGTGAGAGCTCCTTAGAAACCTTTATGTTCTCTTCCCTACCAGACAGCTCTGACTTTGCTTTCTTTTTCTTCTTCTTTTTCTTTGACTTCAGACTCAAGAAATCTTTGAATTTTTCTTTAACACTTTCAGACAGCTTGTCTGGCTTGCGATGAGACTTCTGGATTAAGTTCTCCTTGCTTTTGTCTTTTAGGGACGGTCAGTGGGAATTTGAACTGTTTGTGGTGCGTCTTTTCTTTGAGCTTTGCTGACTGGCCTTTTTGTGAGCTAAAGAGCCTCTTGTCTGCATATGCCTCGTGACAGGACTCTGATCGTGCTCTGACTTGTCAACGCCAGGGAAATACTTCATATGGTAATGCAGCAATTTGGCTTTGCGAAAAGATCTGGAGCAATCCAAAATCTTGCCTTTAAATTTGTTGGGTTCCAGTTCCAAGGTAACAGCTTTGGTAGCTGGATCATCAAATGTCTTCAAAGTATTTGCTAACGGTTCTCTACTGTATTTAGCAGAACTGTCAGACCGTTGATTCAGCTTCATAGGAGCTGCTACTGTGGGGACAGCTGGGACCTCCTCAGCACCTTCTTGTACATAGGGGTCTTTCTCTTCTGGTTTGATATCGTCTGGTTTGACCTCTGGAACGCCGTTCACAACATTGGTTTCCACAGGCTGTACAGAATCTACTACTAATGGCGGCTTCTTCACTTCGGGAGTTTCAGGCTCTGCCAGGGCACACTCCTCTGGCTTCACTTCTTGTTCCAGTGGTGAAGTACTACACTCCAGTGATGATTCCGTCTCAACAACAGATGTGGTAACCTTCATAGCATTATGGTCCTCTGGATTCTCAATCAGAGAGGGCTTGCTATCCTTTTCCTCTGTTCTCTCAAATAGTTTCACGATGGCCTCCATTTGATGTCTCTGTTCCAAGCCTGCAATGCCCTCTTGGTGAACCTGTTGTTGAGCTGCAATGCTCTGTTGGTGAGCCTGTTGGTGAGCCTGTTGTTGAGCTGCAATGCTCTGTTGTTGAGCCTGTTGTTGAGCTGCAAGGCTCTCTCGGTGAGCTGCCATGTTCTCTTGGTGAACCCGTTGTTGAGCTGCAAGGCTCTTTCGGTGAGCCTGTTGTTGAGCTGCAATGCTCTGTTGTTGAGCCTGTTGTTGAGCTGCAAGGCTCTCTCGGTGAGCTGCCATGTTCTCTTGGTGAACCCGTTGTTGAGCTGCAAGGCTCTTTCGGTGAGCCTGTTGTTGAGTTGCAATGCTCTGTTGTTGAGCCTGTTGTTGAGCTGCAAGGCTCTCTCGGTGAGCTGCCATGTTCTCTTGGTGAACCCGTTGTTGAGCTGCAAGGCTCTCTCGGTGAGCCTGTTGTTGAGCTGCAATGCTCTGTTGAGTTGCATTTGGAGTTTCAGCATCTCCTCCATTTTGGGTTTACTTTAACTGCCCGCTGCACTCCACCATGCGTGAGGGATTAACCCGGTATGGGGTGTGTGTGACCCCCTCTATGGGTTCACTATACGCTGAACTGTACAAAAAGGCACTTGAGGATGACTGAAAACAAATTATATGGTTTATTTTTCCATCTTGCGGGATACACGTGCAAGCATCAAAACATCATAAACAAAACAAAACATAAAAAAAACCCTTGCCACTTGGGGCGTCTACCTTCCGAACACAGGAACCTACCTATGGAGTCTGGCACAGCCTACTGCTGGGCAGACACTGCTGGTCCTACAGCAGAAAACAACAAAATAAGTATTTTTGATATTTCTCACACAGAAATATCCATCAGCACCTCACCTCTTCAGAAGTGCTTGTGACTGCTCCTTCACTCCCAAAGCTCCAGGATGAAGCAATCAGTCGTTATCCTAATGGCCCATACACACGATCCGAATATCGGACGAAAACGATCGTCCGATGATGGATCGTACGATTTTCGGATCGTGTGTACACTACTTTCGACAGCCGATCACGACCGTTCATCCGATTAAATTCGATCAGACAAGCGCGAAATTTTTCTCGTCCGATGTCCGATCGTCCGATTTTCGTTTAGTCAGTACAGCCGTCGTCCGACAATACAATACAAATACATTACAACACGTGACATCACTTCCGATCGTTTTTTTCTATCGTACGAGAATTTTCGTGAGTTTAAAAACCTATTTTATTTTACTCGCGATTATTAAGCGAAAAAATTCGTACGATCCGTCGGCCGATATTCGGATCGTGTGTATGGGCCATTAGGCTATATTTATAGGGGCTTTAGTTGCTTCATTTTGAACAGCTGAAGGCTTTTAACTCCCCAAACCTCTCTGGCCATTTCTACAGCCGATGCCCAATAGTAATTTGGTGTATTGTCTACACAAGGCAGAAAAGTATCTTCCATCTGGGACAACACACACAGATTTACCTGACTTCCTGTCACAGCACCCAAACCCGTGGACTTTTTGCGATAGTACAGTATTTCACTTCCACTAGTACAGTATTAAACTGTGGCTGTGGAAATGTAAAGGTATTCTCCACTCAGTCTGAGCCTCTGATTGGCTACCAGTAGCCTATTATTATTGGTCGAATCTGATATATCTCTTTGACTACAGTAGTCAAAAAGATATCTTCTCAATTTCAACCAGCAGCCAACCAGACTGTAAATAATATCAGTATCGCCCACGCTCCTTACATCAGTGACAGTAAAGGGGAGAGAGGGAGGAATGGAGGAGGTTGTGTCCCTTTGGGTACTACAGAGGTCTGTATTAGCTCTTTACTTGGGATTATTATGTTCCTGATTTTTGTAGAAGGGTTTAGTCTGCACCACGTGAAATGTACAGTAAGGACTCATTCACACTAGTGCAGGGGTGGCGAACACGCGGCTCTCGAGCCGCATGCGGCTCGCGGCCAAAATGAATGAGGCTCTTTGCCTCCTATCCTTGTTTTGTATACCTGTGGCTCTTTGCCAAGTTTGGATTTGGTTTTGCTGTATCTGAGGGACCTCTGAGGAGAGATCACCATCGCGTAGTCCCGCCCCCCAGGCTGCGTCATCACTGCACGGGCAGGACGCAGCACACCCTCACCATCACTGAGGAGAGATCTCCAAGCGCGTAGTCCCGCCCCCCAGGCTGCGTCATCACGTCTCAACAACTGCACGGGCCAGAGAGCGTGGGGACCCGTGTGTCACATGTTGTCATTAGTGTGGAGGACGCAGCACACCCTCACCATCACTGCAGGATTTTTACCCTCACTCAAAATGGCAAAATGCAAAGCTAAACGAAAATATGAAGATGAACACAGGACATTTTTGGAAGAATGGGAAGATGCTTTCTTCTTTATTGAACGGAATGGGAAAGCGCTGTGTTTATTATGCAATACTATGATATCACATTTCAAGGCTTCAAATCTTCAGCGTCATTTTAGCACTCTCCATGCTAATATTGACAAGGAATTACCCAAAGGTACTGATCTACGCAAGCAAAAATTGAGCAGCTTGAAAAGCCAGGTAAAAAGACAGTCTCAAATGTTTGAGCAATTAACCAAGCATGGAGAAACTGTGACCCTTGCATCCTATAAAGTGGCGTGGAACATTGCCCGTGCTAAAAAACCATACAATGAGGGGGAGTTTCTAAAACAGTGTTTTGCGGATGTAATTGAAACCTTGGCTCCGGACAATAAAAAACTCAAAGATTCCATCAATGATCTCCAGCTGTCACGGCACACAGTTGAAACCAGAATAGCAGACATAAATAATGTGATTGAGTCAGATCTACATGCAGACTTGAACGCATGTGCTTATTTTAGTGTTGCATTGGACGAGTCATGCGACATACAAGACAAGCCACAGTTGGCAATATTTGCGCGAATGGTTTCTGAGGACTGCGTGATTAAAGAAGAGCTTCTCGACATTGTCGCATTAAAAGACAGAACTCGCGGTACTGACATAAAAGAGGCAATGACTGCCGTTTTTAAAAAAGCGAATGTGTCTTTTAAAAAACTCTCCGCAATAGTCACGGATGGAGCACCGTCGATGATTGGCTCAGTAAATGGACTTGTGGGTTTTTGTAAAGGTGATGACGCCTTCCCTAAATTTTGGAACTTCCACTGCATCATCCATCGTGAGCAACTTGTGTCCAAAACACTGAATTTAGACCACGTTATGAAGCCTGTGATGGAGATTGTGAACTACATCCGTACGCACGCCCTTAATCACTGGCAATTCAAGAACCTCATTGCAGAACTTGACGCAGACTTGCCCGGTGACCTGCCACTGCACAGCGCAGTGAGATGGCTCTCAAGAGGCAAAGTAGTTTTGTGCTTTTTTGAGCTTTTGGAAACAGTAAAATTGTTTATGGCAGAGAGGAACAAAACGTATCCTTTGCTTTCAGACCCCGAATGGCTTATGAATTTGGCATTTTTAGTGGACATGCTTTCACACTTGGATAAACTAAACGTGGACCTGCAGGGGAAATTAAAAACCCTTCCTGAGCTGACACAAAGTGTATTCTCCTTTGTAAACAAGTTGAAGCTTTTTAAAGCACACATTCAAAACAGCAATCTATCCCATTTTCCTTCTTTGCGCAGCACCCTGCAGAAGACCGGTGTTAAAACAGATATAGCTGGATACGTGAAACAACTTACACAACTGCAAGAGAAGTTTACTTTGCGGTTTGAGGACTTGGACCAAAAAAGACCACAGATCACTTTTCTCATCGACCCGTTTAATGCTGACACCGACTGCCTGAAAACCCCACTTGTTACTGATGATGCAGCGAGTGAACTAGAAATGATTGAGCTACGCGAGGACGATAGACTGAAATCTATTTTGAAGGAAGGCCATGTTACGTTTTGGAGAGCTGTGCCAACTGAAAAATACCCGTGTGTAAAAAGAGCCGCTCTCAAGCTGCTTTCTATGTTCTCGTCAACATACGTCTGTGAGAAGCTGTTTTCTACTTTGAAACACGTGAAATCAAAGCACCGGTCCATTCTGACTGACACTCATGTAAAGGAACTGCTCCGAGTGGCTTCAACCGAATACAAACCTGATTTGCAGAAGATTACTGAAAACAAAAGATGCCAGAAATCCCACTGAGATTATCATCCCATCACTCCAACAAGGTAACAAAAAACACCTGACTGAGCATGTTATATTATGTGTTTAATATATTATTGTTAAAATTATATGCTTTTGTGTGAGTGTTTGTCTGTTTTGGCAGGTCACTGCGTGGTGTGGCTCTCCGACTCTCACAGTTTAAAATTTTGGCTCTTTTTGTCGAACTTGTTCGCCACCCCTGCACTAGTGGCTGGGGGGGTAGTGAGACCCTGCAGTGACCAAACCCAACCACTACTCACTTTAGCTAAAGAGGCAGCCATTGGAGGTGTATATACACTGCAGCACTTTGCATCAGGAATTATAATCTTTGTCACTTTCTGCAGTGAAAAGGGCCACTCTGCAAGCGCTGCACTGCCACAATGAATTCTTCACCATCTGCCAAATGCTCTCTGAAAAGCAATCTGAATGTAGATCACTCTTCAGAGCACAAGGCTTGTGGGAACTTAGGGCTGCCCACAACAGATCAACCATTCCCACAGACCACAGAGACTGCCCCTCCACCCCCCCCCCCCACAGAAAGACTGAACCCACAAACACCTAGCACCCCACAATCACACCGCACAGTCACACCACACCCCACAATTACACCACCCAGTCACTTCACACCCCACAGAAAAAAGACTGAACCCACAGACACCTTGCACACCACAATCACACCGCACCCCACAGAAATAAAACTGAACCCACAGACACCTTGCACACCACAATCACACCGCACCCCAGAGACGCCTTGCGCCCCACAGACACTTCACCCTGCAGACACCCCACACAATCACCTCACACTCCAGACTCCGCACCCCACAGAAACAGACTGAACCCACAGATACCTTGCACCCAGTGCTGGGACAAGGCCATTTGGTGCCCAGGGCGAAGATGGTAAACTGCGCCCCCCCCCCCCCCCCCTGTTTTTAAGAAAGAATCAATGTTGTTTCAAAACAAGAATATACTTATGTCATGTACTGTGTGTTGTGAGAGACACAAGACTGGTCTGGAGCAATGGATGTTTATTTCAGTACAGGCTGTACACTGCAACATGCATCTCAGGACGGTACATATCTCTGCTTCCTACATGTGCACTCTCTAAGATGGCTGTTATGCCCCTTGACCCTTGTCATCACTGCTGGGTGGAGCCAGCATTAAAGTGCCAGTACATGTGGAACCCTTCAGGTATAACACCTTCCATCCATCCCTCAAAAAAAGAAAAAAACACAATAAAACTATAACAGGCACAAAACATTAACTGATAACTGTCCAATAACAGTCCTCCAAACAAAAGAGGAATTACAGGACTTCAAGCTTCCAGGGACAATTGCAGGGTTAATATGTAATTGAATCTCTTCCGTCGGCCCCGTCGAAAGTCTCGTAACCGCTCTTGCAGCTGAAACCGGTCAGGAGGGCGACAGTGTCGTTGAGGCTGGGCATCCAGCGATTCGGGACCGGAGGAAACAGGGCTGGCCAGAATGGGTACCGGCGGGGCCAAGAAGGGATCCCCCAACTCAGAGGGTAAACAGACCTCCAGACCAGAGCTGGAGGGCTCTGTTGGAGCTGAGTTCAAAAGTTCAGAGTGCCCACAATCATCAGTCTCTGTGCATCCTGATCCGCTGGGAGCAGATCCTTGAGACTCTGGTGGTTCAGCCGGCATCAGGGATTCGGGCAGCTGAGAATGAGGACGCAGTTGGTCCGCATGACGTCTGCAAATAGAACCATTTTCCAGGCGGACCTTGTACATCTTGGGTCCCAAAGTCTCTGCAATGACAGCAGGAAGCCAACGGGTGTTGGAAGCCCCATAAGATCGGGCCCATACCTTTTGTTGGGCTGTGAATTGGGGGAGCTCATTGTGTTTGACCATCTTGTCTTGGGAATGTAGTACATGTTCCTAGACTGTTTGAGGGTGGAGCATATCCAAAACAGTCCATGGCTGCCGACCCAGAAGGAGTTCTGCTGTAGTTTTCACAGTGGTTGCATGTGGTGTGTTTCTGTAAGCAGAAAGGAAGGAGTCCAGCTGCTGGGGTGACAGAGACGGTTTAATTGCACCCACTGTAGCTTTAAAATAGCATTTGAAAGTCTGCACAAACCTCTCTGCTTGACCATTTGTAGCTGGGTGGTAAGGTGCGGTCAACTTGTGCTTGATGTTGTGGGCAGTCAGGAAATGCTGAAACTCCTAACTGGTGAATTGTGCACCGTTGTCCGTGACGATTTCTCTGGGGTATCCAAACGTAGCAGCGAGATGTAACAGTATGGAAACCGTTGGCTGAGTAACAGGAATGACTTCAGGCCACTTTGAATGGGCGTCCACTATGATCAAGAAGGTGTGTCCTCTGATCGGGCCTGCAAAGTCCAAGTGTAGGCGAAACCAAGGAACCATGGGCCAAGTCCAGGGCTGGACGCACCCTCGAGGAGGGTCTCTTGCCGTTTGTGCACATGCAGCACAAGCATTCACATATGTTATATCTGAGTCTAGGTTTGGCCACCACACATAGCCTCTGACCTTTTGTTTCATACGTGTGCCCCCGGGATGACCAGTATGTAGCAAGTCCAGAACGTGTCTCCGGAGGGTCTGTGGAATAATCACTCGGTCTCCCCATAAAACACAGTTGCCTGCCACAGTTAATTTCATACACCTACGAAAATAAGGTTCATACTCCTGTGTGACAGTTGCAGGCCAACCGGACCATACCCAGGAGAGTATTATTTTCAGAAAGGTATCCTTGGCTGTATGGGCTGCTATCTCCCCAGAAGACAAGAAGGACAGGCTGGTGTAACGACAACTCTTGACCAGTGGAGAAGAGTCCATGGACCTCCCTGTCAGTCGGGACATTGTGTCCGCATTAGCAATGGCATCATGACCACGATACTGAATTTTGTAACTGTGTGCCCCCAAGAATAGGGCATAGCGTTGGAGGCGGGCCGCAGTAGTCTGGGAGACGCCTTTGTCAGGGCTATAGCTCTGAAGGAGTGGTTTATGGTCCGTCAGTATAGTGAATTCCCTACCATACAGGTAAAGATGAAACTTCTTAATTGCCCATATCAGCGCAAGAGCCTCTTTGTCAATGTGTGAGTAATTGCTTTCTGCTTTTGTCAAAGACCTGGAGGCAAATGCCACTGTTTTTTCTGACCCATCTGGTAAGATGTGGGATAGTACCACCCCCAGACCATAGGGTGAGGCATCACAAGCCAAGGTGAGACGCTTCTGGAGGTCATAGTGCACGAGCATGCGTGACGCCAACAGCTTCCACTTAGAAACCTCAAAAGCATGTTGGCATGCAGCCGACCAGTCCCATCTGGAGTGTTTCTCCAAAAGCTTGTTCAACTGAAACAAGGTGTGTGCCAGATCTGGCAGGAATTTGTGGTAATAGTTCAGCAAGCCAAGGTATGATCGCAGCTACTGGACGTTGGTTGGGGCTGGAGCTTTGACTAAAGCATCAATCTTGGCTTCTGTGGTGTGTATACCTTCTGCATCCACAAGGTGGCCACAAAACTCCAATTTAGGCACCATGAATTGGCATTTAGCTAAGTTCACTTTCAAACCCTGTTCTTGGAGTCTCGCCAACACAAGCTCCACATTCTGCTTGTGTTCCTGGTCAGTCCGTCCTGTAATGAGCATGTCATCTAGCAGGCACTGCGTAAAAGGAATGTCCGCCAAAATCTCGTCCATTTTTGTTGCCAAATAGCTGGGGCAGAGGCTACCCCAAAAAACATCCGATTGTATTCATACAGTCCCTTGTGGGTGTTGGTCAGAAACTTGCGGGAAGAAGGATCGACCTCAAACTGTAAATATGTGTAAGGTACCTGTAAAGGGTAGTGTCCGAAGTGGAAGTAATATGCTGAAGATTCAGGCAAAGCGTCAGGCAGATACGGTCGGCAACGGATCAGGCAAACAGTTCACAATTGAAATCCGGAGAAGGGTCAGGCAGGCAGAGGTCATACACGATCAGGCGGTAAGGTACAAAATCAGCAGGCTGTAGAATAGTCGGGATATCAGGCAGGCGTTCAATACAAGCAAGATCACAGAAGACAAAACACCCAGGGAATGAATCCAAATAAACGGGCGTTGAGTGATGACCTCACTTCCTATTTAAAGGCTGTCCAGATTGAGAATTGTCCACAGCTGGCAGCAAGTGGAGCTAGTGAGTCCAAGGTAGTGTTGAACACAATAAGGACATTCCCAAGGTCTAGATCTCTTCTGTGGCACAGCAGGTAAGGGTATGGTTTAAGAGACCAGAAGGATCCCAGTTCGAATACACCCCGGGACATGACAGGGCCCCGTCCCTAATGGACCCCTCCGGGGGCCTGGCGGGGCTTAGTGGGGAACGAGGCAAGTCTCGTATAAGAGAAGGGGCATGCAGAACTTTGGCTGGAACCCAGGAGCGGTCTGTGACAGGATATCCCTTCCAATGAACCAGATACCGAAGGCCACGGCCACGTTTTCTGGAATCAAAAATCTTGGAGACTTCAAACTCATTTTGTCCATCAACAAGAACAGGAGGAGGTAACTGTTGTGATCTGGAGTAGCGGTTGAAAATTGCTTTTTTGAGGAGGGAAACGTGGAATACGGGATGTATCCGGAGAGAGGAAGGTAATTTTAAAGATAGGAAACTGGCCCAACTCGAGCAATGATCCTGTAAGGACCAATGAATCGAGGGCCCAATTTGGTAGAAGGTTGTTTCAGTCTCACATACTTGGTTGATAGCCAAACTCTGTCCCCCACCACATGTGGAGGTATATGGCGTCTTCGTCTGTTGGAAAAAAGCGTGTACTTGCCTGCTGACTTCCGTAGTAAAGAACGAAACTTCTTCCAATGTAGTAGAATATTTTTCACCCGCTGATCTGCTGCTGGTACACCAGAAGAAGGCTGAAGTAGGGGAAAAGTCTGAGGGTGATAGCCTAGGGCTGCATAGAATGGTGTGGTATGAAGGGCACTGTGCCAACGGGAATTTAGGGCGAACTCAGCTAAAGGCAAATACTCAGACCAGTTGGAGTGTAAGGCATTGACATAATGTCGAAGGTAGGTTTCTAGGGTCTGGTTCATATGTTCGGTTTGACCATCAGTTTGAGGGTGATGTGAGGTAGAGAGCGAGAGCGTTACTCCCAGTTTCTTGCAGAATGCTCTCCAGAATCGGGAAACGAACTGGGATCCGCGGTCTGAGATGACATTGGTAGGTATGCCATGATGTCTTACTATTAGTGTTGAGCAGAATATGCCATATTCGATTTCGCGATATATCTCGAATATATAATCGAATATTCGTGATATATTCGCTAAATACGAATATTCGTGATATATTTTAGAAAATAAATCATTGCGAATTTTCGCTATCGCGATTGCGATTGAAATTTCGAGAAATGCGCGAGGGAGCACTCTGATTGGCTCAGAATATTCGTGATATATTACAATACAGAATAATTGCGAATATTCGAGAAATGCGGAATGGAGCACTCTGATTGGCTCAGAATATTCGTGATATATTACAATACAAAATAATTACGAATATTCGAGAAATGCGGAATGGAGCACTCTGATTGGCTCAGAATATTCTTGCTATTTTATTGCGATTATTGCGCAATTTCGAGACATGCTTTAGGAGCGCTCTGATTGGCTCATTCTGAAATCGAATATTCGAGATATTTTATAGAAATTTCACAACATGGGAATGAGAAATTGATTGCGGAATTTCGACAGTTACACTCTGAAATTGAATATATGTATTATGTTATAGAAAAACAACATTGTGAATTTCTCGATCGCGCATGCGCAATCGCGCGAACAACACGCGCGCGCGACTACTTCCTGGAACTTGGACACTTGCCAGTTTCATTTCACATTTTGTTGGACAAGTGCCCATTTGCCCAAGTGGATAGTAAAATGGTTGGGAGTAACCTCTCCAAAAGTGAGGAAGATATGCTGATCTGTGTAAGTATTTGCATTATCTTTAACTGCATTTTAGACTAGTTTAAAAGTTAGTATATAAGATCAGATATTAGTATTTCCCAAACAATTTGTCTCCTGGTGTTACAAATCTACAAGTCCCAGCATGCCTGTACAGCTGCAGACACCCTGGTTGGTAAATGTGTATTTAGGCACTTTCCTTGCTATTTAGCATAATGAATTTAACATGTTGTGGACACCGGGCTAATTTTTCAGATTTGGTGTTTACGAGACTAAAACTTTTATTTTGCTAGAAAATTACTTAAAACCCCCAAACATTATATATATTTTTTTTTCTAACACCCTAGAGCAGGGGTCTCCAAACTTTTTACTTCGAGGGCCACATTCTATATTTTACTCATATCCGCGGGCCGGAAAAATAATTTTAGTAAATAAATCCACAGTAGAAGAATAGAATTTTACTTGCTGTTGACAGCAGAACTGGATGATGGTCCTGTCGTCTAATAAAACGCTGGAGCATCATTCAGCAGGTTAAACTACCAGCGTGCATGAGGTTTTACATCCGTGTCCTCACCAGTCTCCCCCACATCTGTGTCCCCACATTGGTGTCCCCATACATCTGTGTCCCCACATTGGTGTCCCCACATTGGTGTCCCCATACATCTGTGTCCCCACATTGGTGTCCCCATACATCTGTGGCCCCACATTGGTGTCCCCATACATCTGTGTCCCCACATTGGTGTCCCCATACATCTGTGTCCCCACATTGGTGTCCCCATACATCTGTGTCATCACATTGGTGTCCCCATACATCTGTGTCCCCACACTGGTGTCCCCACACATCTGTGTCCCCACATTGTTGTCCCCACACATCTGTGACCCCCACCAGTCTCCTCATACATCTGTGTCCCCACATTGGTGTCCCCACACATTTGTGTCCCCACCAGTCTCCCCACAAATCAGTGTCCCCACACTTGTGTCCCCACCAGTCTCCTCCTACATCTATGTCCCCACACATCTGTTACCCCATCAGTCTACTCATGCATCTATGTCCCCAAATTTGTGTCCCCACATATCTGTGTCCCCACCAGTCTCCTCATACATCTGTGTGCCCACATTGGTGGGAACACAGATGTATGAGGAGACTGGCGGGGACACAGATGTGTGGGGACACCAGTGTGGGGACACAGATGTGTGGGGAGATTGGTGGGGAAACAGATGTGTGGGGACACCAGTGTGGGGACACAGATGTGTGGGGAGATTGGTGGGGTCACAGATGTGTGGGGAGATTGGTGGGGACACAGATGTGTGGGGACACCAATGTGGGGACACAGATGTATGAGGAGACTGTTGGGGACACAGATGTGTGGGGAGACTGGTGGGGACACAAATGTGTGGGGAGATTGGTGGGGACACAGATGTGTGGGGACACCAATGTGGGGACACAGATGTATGAGGAGACTGTTGGGGACACAGATGTTTGGGGAGACTGGTGGGGACACAGATGTGTGGGGACACAAGTTTGAGGCCACAGATTTGTGAGGAGACTGGTGTCCTCATACATCTGTGGCCCCACCAGTCTCCTCATACATCTGTGACCCCACATTGGTGTCCCCATACAACTGTGTTCCCACCAGTCTCCTTATACAACTGTGTCCCCACCAGTCTCCCCACACATCTGTGACCCCAACAGTCTCCTCATACATCTGTGTCCCCACATCGGTGTCCACACACATCTGTGTCCCCACCAATCTCCCCACACATCTGTGACCCCACACTGGTGTCCCCACACATCTGTGTGCCCACCAGTGTCCTCATACATCTGTGCCCCCACACTGGTGTCCCCACAATTATGTGTCCCCACACTGTTGTCCCCACACATCTGTTACCCCACCAGTATCCTCATACATCTGTGTCCCCACATTGGTGTCCCCACACATTTGTGTCCCCACCAGTCTCCCCACACATCTGTGTCCCCACACATCTGTGTCTCCACACATCTGTCTCCCCACATCTGTGTCCCCACACTGGTGTCCCCACACATCTGTGGCCACACCAGTCTCCTCATACATCTGTGCCCCCACATTGGTGGGGACTCAGATGTATGGGGACACCGATGTGGGGACACAGATGAATGAGGAGACTGCTGGGGACACAGATGTATGAGGAGACTGGTGGGGGTCACAGATGTGTGGGGACACCAGTGTGGGGACCCGGATGTGTGAGGACACAAGTTTTGGGACATAGATGTGTGGGGAGACTGGTGGGGACACTGATGTGGGGACACAGATGTATGAGGAGACTGCTGGGGACACAGATGTATGAGGACACTGTTGGGGACACATCTGTGTCCCCATTAGGGCACCCCCTACTGTTGTCCCCATTAAACCCCCCTCCACTGGTGTCCCCATAAGAGCACCCCCCCACTGGTGTCCCCATTAGAGAACCCCCCACTGGTGTCCCCATTAGAGAACCCCCCCACTGGTGTCCCCATAAGAGCACCACCCCCTACTTGTCACTTGTATCCCCATTAGAGCACCTCCCACTTGTGTCCCCATCAGAATTATCAGCACCCGGATGTTTGTACCATATCAGAGCCATTCAGCCACCCTCCACAGTAGTGTACAGTAATCATCTCGCATCAGCCCCCCTCCCTCCTTCATGCATGTGTACTTTACCAGCGCGTCAGACATTACACACACTGGCTGTTCAGATCTGCTGCACTTCCCGACTCCCGCCCCGCCTTAATACACACTCGTTACTGGTTAACAGCGAGGCAGGAGGCGGAGCAGGGCGGTGTGGCAACGGGTCTAAAACAAATCATTGGCTGCTAGGATGCCCGTGGACCCAGCAGCCAACACAAACACAGTGAGACGCCGGGAGAGATTGCGGGACCTGCGCTGCATATTGCTAGGGACGAATATTCAGCGCAGGTTCCACAACTAACTGGTGGACCAGTGACTCCAGCTGCGTGCCGGAGGAAGTGGCCTGGCGGGCCGGATGTGGCCCGCGGGCCGTACTTTGGAGACCCCTGCCATAGAGAATGAAATGGTAATCATTGCAATATTTCTTGTCACACCGTATTTGCGAAACGGTCTTACAAGCGCTCTTTTTTTGGAAAAAAATAACTTTTTTTGAATTGGAAAATAACACAACAATAAATTTAGCCCAATTTTTTTAGATTTTGTGAAAGATAAAGTTACGCCGAGTAAAATGATACCCAACATGTCACACTCAAAAAATGTGCCCGCTCGTGGCATGGCGTCAAACTTTCACCCTTAAAAATTCTCGATTGCAAAAAGGTTGCATTTTTTCAGCTAAGGACTAGCTCCAGGGCTAGAATTATTGCTCTCGCTCTAACGATCGCGTCGATACCTCACTTGTGTTGTTTGAACACCATTTTCATATGCGGGCGGTACTCGCTTATGCGTCACTGTTTCCTAAACGGAGCCTACAGCTGTTGCAAAACAACTCCCCCGTTATTACCGAACAGCCATTAACTGTCCAGCCATGCTCCTAGTTAAAGTATAATTGTTGTACAGCTGGTGACGGTGAGCTACATGGTGTATCAGAGCATGCTGATAGTTCTAGTTTGTAAATAACATCAACTCCATTATTTATTCTAAATTAATTCATCTAAATGTCTAAAAAATGGCAAGATATAAAATCTGTCATGTTAACCCTGTCATTGATTAATAAGGCGAGAATGCTCCCAATGTTGAATACCATAGATTTCCGTCATATATCCATAAGGCTTTAAACAAAAGTATTATAATATACTTTGTTCTTCATCTTGCAGACTTTCCTGGAAACCAAGTATGATTTCCTGAACAGGCAGGTGGAAAAGCAAGAAGTGGTGCGGTCTGTCATTGCTAAATTAGCAGGACATCCTGGCGGCCCACCGCATTTTTTTTTTCTATAGTGTATTTTGTGCGTGTACTCTAGAGAGAAGACGGACTAGACAGTAGTAGACAGGCCTCCCAAAGAAGGCAATATGCCACCTTTCTCCATGCCCCTGGCGACAATGGCGTGTGAGAGGGGGTCCTCACATACAGCCCGTCCTACCTGCTCCGCTTTGAAGCCCAACATGGCAGAGGGACTCCCTATAAAGGTAGTGAGAGGATTGGCCCGCTCAAACAGCCCCATTAGTCCTTCGCCTCTCTTTTTAGAGACCGCGTGGCCAGAGTGCGCGCATGTTAACCCAATTTCGAGTGCGTGTGTAAGTGTGGTGGTTTTTGTGGGAGGGGGGTAGGCGTACTAAGCGCAGGCTTACCTCGCATAGCACTCCCACCGGAGGCCGGGCTGAGAACAACAAACTCAATTAACATGTAGCCGAGAGCGGGATCAGAACCCCTAGCTGCAGAGGTGAATGGCTTGTCAGCGCAGTAGCAATCGCGTTGACCCACCGCAGCTCCTTTGTTGACAGTTATTTAAGGTCATATGTAATTAATGTAAGGGCAGATGTTGTTAACCCAGACGCCATGTTGTGGTAACATATATCACCACCAGCCAAGGTATTCATAGTACTGTTGAAAAAAGACATGGGACAGCAGACAGCAACACAGAAGTTATGTGGGAACATACATTTCCCATTGCTTTGCATGGGACTTTAAACAAAAACCACGACCATCACAAATGGGGGTAGTTAATGGATAAATTAACGATCCTATGCTTTAAGTGGACGTGTAAGTAACATGTGACCAAGTGTTATCGAAATATCTACAGCTGTTATGAAGTGACATGTATTTCCCATAGAGTTGAAGGGATGGGAATTTAAAGAAAAACCCCGACCATGGCAAATGGGGGAGGGTAAGGCTTAAATCACCTATCCTATGTTTATGTGGCTAACACATAAGTAACCTGTGTGCCAAGTTTCATGTAAATATCTTTCGCCGTTTGGACGTGATGCTGGTACATACATACATACAGACACTGAGTTTTATATATATAGATTCCCACTCAATTCCTGTGTTAGGCGTGGGGTTATCATAGTAATCCCGTGTGATCCATCAGGCCCTTTTTTTTTAACATGATATCGTCTGAACAAAACAAAGGAGACAAAAACAGCTCATTCTACCATGGTGGCAGACCAGCTCACGCTCAGTCCCCTGTAGTGCCCACAAGACCCTTTAATATAACATTTTCCCATTGGTTAACTGTCTATATAAATTAATTTGTATTTATATACAATACAGCAGAGTACACCTAATTTGCATACGTCATTAGAAAATATTTTTCTAATATATGAACATTGTGTTATTCTAGAAGCTCCGATACCAGCTGTGCGCAACAAGCGCAAAATGCGCCAGGACGCTGATGAGGAGGAAGAAGAGGAGGATGTGCCAGAGGAGGATGAGGCAGAGGAGGAGAGGGATGAGGAGGATCAGCCAGGGACCTCCCAATCGCCAGCCACAGCTCCTGTTGTGGAGGATGTCCCCCCCCCAAATAGTCCCGAGATAGGAGATATCTGCATGCTGGTCGCTGGAGAGGTCGAGGTGCCTCAAACTGGAGGTCCATTAAGCCTCCTTCAGGAAGGTAAATATGTGCACAAAGATTAATAACATTTCAACAATAAAATGTAGATATAAAAATGGACAACATATAAAGCGCACCCGTCAGATTGCAGAACCATAATATGGTATTTATGATAGAAGTATACAGGTAGTGCAGAATTATTAGGCAAGTTGTATTTTTGAGGATTCATTGTATTATTGAACAACAACCATGTTCTCAATGAACCCCAAAACCTCATTAATATCAAAGCCGAATATTTTTGGAAGTAGTTTTTATTTTGTTTTTAGTGTTAGCTATTTTAGGGGGATATCTGTGTGTGCAGGTGAGTACTATTACTGTGCTGAATTATTAGGCAACTTAACCAAAAAAAATAATATATATACCCATTTTAATTATTTCTTTTTAACAGTGAAACCAATATAACATCTCAACATTCACAAATATACATTTCTGACATTCAAAAACTAAACAAAAACAAATCAGTGACCAATATAGCCAGCTTTCTTTGCAAGGACACTCAAAAGCCTGAAATCCATGGATTCTGTCAGTGTTTTGATCTGTTCACCATCAACATTGCGTGCAGCAGCAACCGCAGCCTCCAAGACAATGTTCAGAGAGGTGTACTCTTTTCCCTCCTTGTAAATCTCACATTTGATGGACCACAGGTTCTCAATGGGGTTCAGATCAGATGAACAAGGAGGCCATGTCATTAGTTTTTTTTCTTTAATACACTTTCTTGCCAGCCACGCTGTGGAGTACTTGGACGCGTGTGCTGGAGCATTGTCCTGCGTGAAAATCATGTTTTTCCTGAAGGATGCAGACTTCTTCCTGTACCACTGCTTGAAGAAGGAGTCTTCGAGAAACTGGCAGTAGGACTGGGAGTTGAGCTTCACTCCATCCTCAACCCGAAAATGCCCCACAATCTCATCTTTCATGATACCAGCCCAAACCAGTACTCCACCTCCACCTTGCTGGCGTCTGACTCGGACTGGAGCTCTCTGCCCTTTACCAATCCAGCCACTGGCCCATCCATCTGGCCCATCAAGACTCACTCTCATTTCATCAGTCCATAAAACCTTAGAAAAATCATTCTTGAGATATTTCTTGGCCCAGTATTGACGTTTCAGCTTCTGTATCTTGTTCAGTGGTGGTCGTCTTTCAGACTTTCTTACCTTGGCCATGTCTCTGAGTATTGCACACCTTGTGCTTTTGGGCACTCCAGTGATGTTGCAGCTCTGAAATATGGCCAAACTGGTGGCAAGTGGCATCTTGGCAGCTGCACGCTTGACTTTCCTCAGTTCGTGGGCAGTTATTTTGCGCCTTGGTATTTCCACACGCTTCTTGCGACCCTGTTGACTATTTTGGATGAAATGCTTGATTGTTCGCTGATCACGCTTCAGAAGCTTTTCAATTTTAAGAGTGCTGCATCCCTCTGCTAGATACCTCTCTATTTTTAACTTTTCAGAGACTGTCAAGTCCTTCTTTTGACCCATTTTGCCAAAGGAAAGGAAGTTGACTAATAATTATGCACACCTGATGTAGAGTGTTGATGTCATTAGACCACACACCTTCTCATTACAGAGTTGTACATTACCAAATATGCCTAATTGGTAGTAGGCTTTCGAGCCTACATAGCTTGGAGTAAGACAACATGCATAAAGAGGATGATGTGGTCCAATTACTCATTTGCCTAATAATTCTGCACTCCCGGTCTGTGCTAGACACATAACAAGTGTATAGACATGATAGTGATTGATTAATAAGCAACAGAAATATTTTATGTATTTGTTAAGGGTCTTTGAAAAAAAAATGATTTTTCTTATATCCTAACAGCTGCAAAAGAATTGGATTCTATCCAACAATCTCACACAAAACTTGTGGACCGATTAACGGCTAATGAGCGGCAAAGGAAATATCTGAGGATGCAGAATGAAGTGATTGTGAAGGAACTGGCCAAGCTTCATTCCAAACGGGAAGAAACCCTGACTCGACTCAAAAGATACCTTGAGTTGTAATACATTTAATAAAAAGTTTTATTTTTTTGAGATGTTTCCTTTGTTTTTGAGATAGATTTTTAGGTTTTTCAACACATCATACTGCACATCTAACACATCAACATCAACTCATCTAACTTCATAATAAGAAAAATCATTTTATACTATTATTTTATTTAACACAAAACTAGGACAAACTAAAGTACACAGACACAGTCACGACGAACACAAACTAAACTGTTGAAAAATGAACATAAGAAAAGCAACAATAGCTATATATTTTTAGATATAGAGAGAGAGAGCAAGAAAGAGAGAGAGAGTGCAGATTTGCTCTTGCATACAGGCTAATGGTTGCTGTATAATGGTTGCAGTATAAAGGCCGCAAATCTTTTTTTTTTTTAAAAGTTCATAATTTTAGTTACACTTGCTGTTACGATCCGGTCTGGTAGCTTGTAGCGGAGGCTGTTGGTGGATCCGCTGTGCCAGAGAGGTCATGAAGCATTACTCAGCATGGAGGCAGCAGCAGTAGTATTAAAATATAATGTAACTAGAAAAGATACAATTTCAGGGTAAATTGTGCGGCGAGGTCTTGCCTCCACCAATACTACTGACTGGAGACGGTGCCCCTAGAGATGTAAATGTGATCCAACCGTGTGTCAATCCAGTTCAGTCCATTGGCCCATCAAAAATTGCTCCATCAAAAACTAGCCCATCCAAACTGCACCATAAAAATTAGGGCTGCGCATCTTCACCCGTCTCACGATTCGATGCAATTTCGTTTATCAAGTCCACGATTCGATTCGATTCCGCAATGCATCACGAACGATGCATCACGATTGCAGCAAAAGTGCGCATGGCTCTCCCCCCAAAATACTAAAGGAGATTATCAGAGACTGCAGACATAGTACATGAGATGGTCAGACTGCAGACATAGTACAGGAGATGGTCAGAGACTGCAGACATAGTACATGAGATGGTCAGACTGCGGACATAGTACAGGAGATGGTCAGAGACTGCAGACATAGTACAGGAGATGGTCAGACTGCAGACATAGTACATGAGATGGTCAGACTGCAGACATAGTACAGGAGATTGTCATAGACTGCAGACATAGTACAGGAGATTGTCAGAGACTGCAGACATAGTACATGAGATGGTCAGACTGCAGACATAGTACAGGAGATGGTCAGAGACTGCAGACATAGTACATGAGATGGTCAGACTGCGGACATAGTACAGGAGATGGTCAGAGACTGCAGACATAGTACAGGAGATGGTCAGACTGCAGACATAGTACATGAGATGGTCAGACTACAGACATAGTACAGGAGATTGTCATAGACTGCAGACATAGTACAGGAGATTGTCAGAGACTGCAGACATAGTACATGAGATGGTCAGACTGCAGACATAGTACAGGAGATGGTCAGAGGCTGCAGACATAGTACAGGAGATTGTCAGAGACTGCAGACATAGTACATGAGATGGTCAGACTGCAAACATAGTACAGGAGATGGTCAGAGACTGCAGACATAGTACAGGAGATTGTCATAGACTTCAGACATAGTACAGGAGATGGTCAGACTGCAGACATAGTACAGGAGATGGTCAGACTGCAGACATAGTACAGGAGATTGTCAGAGACTGCAGACATAGTACAGGAGATTGTCAGAGACTGCAGACATAGTACATGAGATGGTCAGACTGCAGACATAGTACAGGAGATGGTCAGAGACTGCAGACATAGTACAGGAGATTGTCATAGACTGCAGACATAGTACAGGAGATGGTCAGAGACTGCAGACATAGTACAGGAGATGGTCAGAGACTGCAGACATAGTACAGGAGATTGTCATAGACTGCAGACATAGTACAGGAGATGGTCAGACTGCAGACATAGTACAGGAGATGGTCAGACTGCAGACATAGTACAGGAGATTGTCAGAGACTGCAGACATAGTACAGGAGATGGTCAGAGACTGCAGACATAGTACAGGAGATGGTCAGAGACTGCAGACATAGTACAGGAGATTGTCATAGACTGCAGACATAGTACAGGAGATTGTCAGAGACTGCAGACATAGTACAGGAGATGGTCAGCAGCAGCAGTATAGTAGTAACAGTACACAATTAAGTATTTTTTTCACTCGTGGTTGTGGAAGAGGTGGCAGCAGCACAGCAGCAGCAGCATTGATAACTGTAGCATATAGTGCCAAATAACTTGTCACATAGGTAAGTGAGCACTGGCAGCAGCAGCAGTGTAGTAGTAACAGTACACAATTCAGTGTTTTTTTCACTCGTGGTCGTGGAAGAGGTGGCAGCAGCACAGCAGCAGCAGCATTGATAATTGTAGCATATAGTGGCAAAGAACTTGACACATAGGTAAGTGAGCACTGGCAGCAGCAGCAGTGTAGTAGTAACAGTACACAATAAAGTGTTTTTTCACTCGTGGTCGTGGAAGAGGTGGCAGCAGCACAGCAGCAGCAGCATTGATGATTGTAGCATATGGTGGCAAAGAACTTGTCATATAGGTATATGAGCACTGGCAGCAGCAGTATAGTAGTAGTAACAGAACACAATAAAGTGTTTTTTCACTTGTGGTCGTGGAAGAGGTGGCAGCAGGACAGCAGCAGCAGCATTGATGATTGTAGCATATGGTGGCAAAGAACTTGTCACATAGGTATATGAGCACTGGCAGCAGCAGCAGCAGCATAGTAGTACCAGTACACAATAAAGTGTTTTTTCACTTGTGGTCGTGGAAGAGGTGGCAGCAGCACAGCAGCAGCAGCATTGATGATTGTAGCATATAGTGGCAAAGAACTTGTCACATAGGTATATGAGCACTGGCAGCAGCAGTATAGTAGTAGTAACAGAACACAATAAAGTGTTTTTTCACTTGTGGTCGTGGAAGAGGTGGCAGCAGCACAGCAGCAGCAGCATTGATGATTGTAGCATACAGTGGCAAAGAACTTGTCACATAGGTAAGTGAGCACTGGCAGCAGCAGCAGTATAGTAGTAGTAACAGTACACAATAAAGTGTTTTTTCACTCGTGGTTGTGGAAGAGGTGGCAGCAGCACAGCAGCAGCAGCATTGATGATTGTAGCATATAGTGGCAAAGAACTTGTCACATAGGTATATGAGCACTGGCAGCAGCAGTATAGTAGTAGTAACAGAACACAATAAAGTGTTTTTTCACTTGTGGTCGTGGAAGAGGTGGCAGCAGCACAGCAGCAGCAGCATTGATGATTGTAGCATATAGTGGCAAAGAACTTGACACATAGGTATCTGAGCACTGGCAGCAGCAGCAGCAGCATAGTAGTACCAGTACACAATTAAGTGTTTTTTTTCACTCGTGGTCGTGGAAGAGGTGGCAGCAGCACAGCTGCAGCAGCATTGATAATTGTAGCATATAGTGGCAAAGAACTTGACACATAGGTAAGTGAGCACTGGCAGCAGCAGCAGTGTAGTAGTAACAGTACACAATAAAGTGTTTTTTCACTCGTGGTCGTGGAAGAGGTGGCAGCAGCACAGCAGCAGCAGCATTGATGATTGTAGCATATAGTGGCAAAGAACTTGTCACATAGGTATATGAGCACTGGCAGCAGCAGTATAGTAGTAGTAACAGAACACAATAAAGTGTTTTTTCACTCGTGGTTGTGGAAGAGGTGGCAGCAGCACAGCAGCAGCAGCATTGATGATTGTAGCATATAGTGGCAAAGAACTTGTCACATAGGTATATGAGCACTGGCAGCAGCAGCAGCAGTATAGTAGTAGTAACAGAACACAATAAAGTGTTTTTTCACTTGTGGTCGTGGAAGAGGTGGCAGCAGCACAGCAGCAGCAGCATTGATGATTGTAGCATACAGTGGCAAAGAACTTGTCACATAGGTATATGAGCACTGGCAGCAGCAGCAGCAGCATAGTAGTACCAGTACACAATAAAGTGTTTTTTCACTTGTGGTCGTGGAAGAGGTGGCAGCAGCACAGCAGCAGCAGCATTGATGATTGTAGCATATAGTGGCAAAGAACTTGTCACATAGGTATATGAGCACTGGCAGCAGCAGTATAGTAGTAGTAACAGAACACAATAAAGTGTTTTTTTCACTCGTGGTTGTGGAAGAGGTGGCAGCAGCACAGCAGCGGCAGCATTGATGATTGTAGCATATAGTGGCAAAGAACTTGTCACATAGGTATATGATCACTGGCAGCAGCAGCAGCAGTATAGTAGTAGTAACAGAACACAATAAAGTGTTTTTTCACTTGTGGTCGTGGAAGAGGTGGCAGCAGCACAGCAGCAGCAGCATTGATGAGCAGCAGCAGCAGTTGTAGCAGAACACAATAAAGTGTTTTTTCAGTGGCAAAGAACACAGCAGCAGCAGCATTGTGATTGTAGCACATAGGTATATGAGCACTGGCAGCAGCAGCAGCAGTATAGTAGTAGTAACAGAACACAATAAAGTGTTTTTTCACTTGTGGTCGTGGAAGAGGTGGCAGCAGCATTGATGATTGTAGCATACAGTGGCAAAGAACTTGTCACATAGGTATATGAGCACTGGCAGCAGCAGCAGCAGCAGCATAGTAGTACCAGTACACAATAAAGTGTTTTTTCACTTGTGGTCGTGGAAGAGGTGGCAGCAGCACAGCAGCAGCAGCATTGATGATTGTAGCATATAGTGGCAAAGAACTTGTCACAAAGGTATATGAGCACTGGCAGCAGCAGTATAGTAGTAGTAACAGAACACAATAAAGTGTTTTTTCACTCGTGGTTGTGGAAGAGGTGGCAGCAGCACAGCAGCAGCAGCATTGATGATTGTAGCATATAGTGGCAAAGAACTTGTCACATAGGTATATGAGCACTGGCAGCAGCAGCAGTGTAGTAGTAACAGTACACAATTCAGTGTTTTTTTCACTCGTGGTCGTGGAAGAGGTGGCAGCAGCACAGCAGCAGCATTGATAATTGTAGCATATAGTGCCAAAGAACTTGTCACATAGGTATATGAGCACTGGCAGCAGCAGCAGCAGCATAGTAGTACCAGTACACAATAAAGTGTTTTTTCACTTGTGGTCGTGGAAGAGGTGGCAGCAGCACAGCAGCAGCAGCATTGATGATTGTAGCATACAGTGGCAAAGAACTTGTCACATAGGTATATGAGCACTGGCAGCAGCAGCAGCAGCATAGTAGTACCAGTACACAATAAAGTGTTTTTTCACTTGTGGTCGTGGAAGAGGTGGCAGCAGCACAGCAGCAGCAGCATTGATGATTGTAGCATATAGTGGCAAAGAACTTGTCACATAGGTATATGAGCACTGGCAGCAGCAGTATAGTAGTAGTAACAGAACACAATAAAGTGTTTTTTCACTCGTGGTTGTGGAAGAGGTGGCAGCAGCACAGCAGCAGCAGCATTGATGATTGTAGCATATAGTGGCAAAGAAGTTGACACATAGGTATCTGAGCACTGGCAGCAGCAGCAGCAGCATAGTAGTACCAGTACACAATTAAGTGTTTTTTTTCACTCGTGGTCGTGGAAGAGGTGGCAGCAGCACAGCTGCAGCAGCATTGATAATTGTAGCATATAGTGCCAAATAACTTGACACATAGGTAAGTGAGCACTGGCAGCAGCAGCAGTGTAGTAGTAACAGTACACAATTCAGTGTTTTTTTTCACTCGTGGTCGTGGAAGAGGTGGCAGCAGCACAGCTGCAGCAGCATTGATAATTGTAGCATATAGTGCCAAATAACTTGTCACATAGGTAAGTGAGCACTGGCAGCAGCAGCAGTGTAGTAGTAACAGTACACAATTCAGTGTTTTTTTCACTCGTGGTCGTGGAAGAGGTGGCAGCAGGACAGCAGCAGCATTGATAATTGTAGCATATAGTGCCAAAGAACTTGACACATAAGTATCTGAGCATCGGCAGCAGCAGCAGCATAGTAGTACCAGTACACAATTAAGTGTTTTTTTCACTCGTGGTCGTGGAAGAGGTGGCAGCAGCACCAGCAGTAGTAAGAAAGTGGCAAATCTCACAGACAAAAGGTGACAGCACCAGTATGAGTAATATATCGGTACATAATCACTCAGCCTTTTGGCATTAGCAGTAGGAGCCCAGATAGTGCCAAAATTACAAAAGCTTGAAATTGCATTAGCATGGTGATTACATTTGAAAAGCAGAATGACACAGGCCTTAAGTAGCTGTGGCACCGGGTGGAGTTTTTGGGTTGTGTTTAGCACACCACAGGCTTTTAAAAAAAAAAAAAAATCCAACTTCTTCCCAGCAGCAGCATAAGGAAAGGGGGATGCACTGTGATGTAAGGGAGAGGGGGAACTCCACTTCTGATGGTGGGGTAAGATGGTGGGGTGGCCTTTGACATCTAATGTAAGGGGAGGGGATGCGCTGGACATATAATATTACAGATATAACCGGCCCTTTTGAGGGCAACCATAATGCTGATGCGGAACACGATGAAATTGAGTTTGACACCCCTGGTATAAAGAGATAGGAGAGGTATTGCTAACTGACAAGGGACCATTTAGCGCCCTGAACCGACGGCGGGTGCCAGAAAGTCACCGCCGATCCAGGACTCATTCATTTTGATGAATGTGAGTCTGTCCACGGAGTCTGTGGACAGACGGGTCCTCTTGTCCGTGACCACCCCACCTGCCGCGCTGAATGTCCGCTCAGATAGTACGCTGGAGGGGGGGCAAGACAATAACTCCAGCGCATACTGAGCGAGCTCGCGGCAGGTGTCCAATCTGGCAACCCAGTACTCCATGGGGTCGTCGGTGCTCATACTGTCAGAAGCACTGACGGACCCCATGTAGTCTGCCACCATGTGGGCCAGCCGCTGGTGGTGACTGCTGCTGCTGCTGCTGCTGCTGCTGGTACTGGGTCGCTCAGTTTGCATGAACATCCTCATCTCACCCATTAGGTCCCCTGCTCGGCTGCTGATGTTGCTGCTGGGTGCAGCCACCTGCTGGGTGAGATGAGGGGGGACAACTGGAGGCCGGGGAGTTGCCTGCTCCAAACGGCTGACTAGGCATGCCTGCAGTTCCTCCATCCGGGGCTGCCTCCGTCTGGCTGGGAGGAACTGCTCCAGTTTCCCCTTAAATCTGGGATCTACAAGGGTGGCCAGCCAAAACTCGTCCCTCTCCTTGATGGCTTTAACCCGGGGGTCCCTCCTGAGGTATCTCAGCATGTGGGCAGCCATGGGGAAGAGCACAGCCCGCTGTGACTCCTCATGGCTGCCTGGGTCCATGACGTCTGCTTCCTCGGCATGGAGGCGCTGCTGTTCGCGGTCAGTCATGCCAAACCCCCGGACTATCGGTGCCCCCAACACCGGCTCTCCCTCCTGACCAGGCCCTGACTCCAGGACGCCACCAGTCACCTCCTGATCATCATCATGATCCTCATCCTCCTCCTCGTCCTGGGCCTGGTCTTGGTGGAGCAGTGTTGCCTCCTCCTGCTCCACCAAGGCACTCTCCCCAGCTCCGAGCAGGCGATCTAGTGCCCTGTCCAGCAGGAACACTATAGGGAGCACGTCGTTGAGGCCGACATGCTCCCTGCTCACCATCTTGGTCGCCTGCTCCAAAGGGGCCAACACATGGCAGACCTGGTGTATCTGCCCCCACTCCAGACTGGTGATATACGGGAGTGTGTGTTGTGAAGGCCCGCCAGTGCCTTGCTCCAGCAGGTACTCCTTCACCGCCCTTCGCTGCTCCCACAACCTCTCCAGCATGTAGAGGCTGGAGTTCCACCGCGTCACACTGTCCACAATCAGCCTGTGAAGGGGCAGGCTGTTGTCCCGCTGCAACTTTGACAGGGACGCGGTAGCGGTTGGGGAGCGCCTGAAGTGGCTGGCAATCCTGCGTACCCTTAGCACAATGTCACTCAACCCGGGATAGGTGCGCAGGAACTTCTGCACCACTAGGTTGAGGACATGTGCCAGACAGGGCACGTGTGTCAGACTGCCAGCCTGGAGGGCGGAGAGGAGGTTGCTGCCATTGTCACAGACAACCAGACCTGCTTGGAGCCTTCGGGGTGTCAGCCACTTCTGGACCTGAGCCTGAAGTGCGCTCAGCACTTCTCGTCCAGTGTGTCTCCGTTCCCCTAAACTAACAAGCTGGAGCACGGCCTGACAGCGCACGTGCCCCACACTTGAATAGCTACGGGGGCGCTTGCTGGGAGGCTCAGCAGCTGCGGAGACAGTGGCTTGAGGGAGACCAGCAGTTCTCCCCTGGACACCCCGGGGCGGCACCACAAAATCAGATGCCGCCAATCCCTCCCCGGCGCCTCGGAGGGAAACCCAATGGGCCGTGAAGCTTATGTCGCGCCCCTGCCCATGCCTGCTGGTCCAGCCATCCATTGTCAGATGCACCCTGTTGCTGACAGCATGATCCAGCGACAGGGTTACATTCTGCACAATGTGCTGGTGTAGGGCAGGGACACCAGTCCTGGCAAAGAAATGGCGGCTGGGGACACGCCATTGGGGTTGGGCCTGCTCCAACATCTGCCTGAAGGGGTTGCAGTCCACTATGTTAAAGGGAAGCAGATGTTGGGCAATAACCCTTGCCAGGAGCCCATTGAGGGAACGCACACGTCGGTCTGAAGGGGGGAAGGGAGTGTTGCGTTCAAAGGCGTCAGAAAGAGACGCCTGGCGCCGGACGGCAGTGCGGGACACCGAAGAGGAGGGTGATGATGTGGAGGTCTGGCTGCCGGTACCAGTACCTCTACTAGAGGGAGCGGGGGGGGCATGACCTGCTGGTAGCCGATGAAGCTGTGGCAGGGGCTGCTGTACCCTGCACACTTGTGGTGGTGGCGCTGCTACCACCAACACGCTTCATCTGGTCATGCTCGTGCCAGTGGTTAATCCGCAGGTGCTGGTTGAGTGCCGTGGTACCCACCCGAGCCAAGCACTTCCCTCTCTTCACCTTGGCACGACAGAGCTGGCAGATGGCTACTGTCGGGTTATCTGCTACCAAGGTGAAGTAGGCCCAGACAGGTGACTTCAGCGTCGCCCTCCTGTCAGATGGGGTGACGCTGACTTCCACCTGCTGGGACTCGGTGCGCACAGGTGGAGCTGCCTGCTGCTGCTGCTGCTGCTGCTGACACCTCCTGCTGCCATTACCAGTGGAGACCCTGACGCTGGTCTCCCTGGTGACCTGGCGCACCGTTTCCCCAGGGTGCCTACCTTCCTCGTCGTCACTGATGCTGTGAACCGACGAGGCAGGTGGCACCCATGTTGGGTCACCCTCCTCTTCGCCCCCAGATATGTCCGACCCAGGGCTGACATGTGGTGGTCTGAAGGAGACATCTGACATGGAGCCGCTAGCCTGGCTCCGATGTCCCCTCACAGACGCATGGGTCTGACTAGGTGCTGGTGTTTCCTGCAGAAAACCACCAGCACCACCATGAAGGGAGGTCTCTGGGCTACTGACAGCCAGTACCCCATCCTCCTCCTCCTCCATTAACCCTTCAAAAAGGTCCTGACCATCAGCACATAAATCTATGTCTGCATGATCGAGGGCCTCCCCCAAGATATCCATGTCACTTTCACCCTCAAACAGCATGAGGCTGGACTCTTGGGGGCTGGGGCTGGGTACTAAAGGCACCGGTGTACTGATGGTGGTGGTGGTACTTGGTGTGGCTACTGGTGATGACTCAGTGGCACTGCTGTGCCCCATGTACTCCACCACTGCTGGAGCCTAGGAAGGCAATATCGGGCGGCTGCCCGAAGTGAAAAACTCCCGGATGAGGCGGACTCCCCTTCCACCCGATCCTCTACCAGTAGTAGGGGCGCGAGAGGTACCCCGTGCTGGCAGCGACCCAGCACTGGGAGTAACTCCCCTACCCCTGCTGCCACGACCACGGATGCTGCTCATGCTGATATGGGGGGGTGGGTAAACTTTATTGGGGGGGGGGGTAAATGTGATAAAAGAAAAAACAGGCACGCAGACAAACACCTACTAGCTATGCCACTAAACAACACTTAAACGAAAGGTAAATTTTTTTAAATTTTTTTTTTTTTAAACTAACTGACTGACAGACAACAGACAAAAACTGACTGGGCAAAGAATAAAATCAATAAACAAACTAATATAGATAGAACAGTGACTCTGCTAACACAGCAGAGCCAGAGATCTGAATAAACTAAAAATAACTTTTTTTTTTTTTTTTTTCTATAAAACAGATAACTAAATAAACACAGTAAACTAAGCTAGCTAGCTTACAGAGGTGTACAAGTACACTCAAACCTATCTATCTAACACTAAATGAAACTGGAACACAAACACACAAATAGTAGCTTTAAAAAAAGCTGTTTGGTATCTTCTTGCTTTTAAAAAAGCAGTTTAGAAATATAAGCACTAGCAGCTGCTAATACTCAAATGAACAGAACAGGAGCACAGAACTGAAAGGCACTGCAATGCTGATGCAATATAACACAGAGCACAGAAACACTTCTCCCTCTATATCCACCTTGTGAATCTGCAATGAGCACATGCTGGGACTTAGTTTATATAATGGTCGTGAGGCAGGTTCCTATTGGTTGATGTGGAGGTTGCTAACCTCTGACACCTGTGGAAATGGAACTCTGATTGGCTCTGATGTTAATGAAGGGCGGAGAAAATAATCGCGCGATATTCCTATTGCCGAATATTCGCATTGCGAATATTCGGCAGCATAAAAGGATCACATGCGCTACTCGGCCCAGGGTCCCTCTAATCATACCACCATTGCTTTTACACGTCGATGGAGATCACTAGCATGTGATCTGTCTAAAAAAAATTTTGAGAAAAATCCGAATATTCGACATTGCGAATATTCGGCGCAATATTCGAGATATTGCGCGATTGCTCGAATATGCAATATTCGAGCCGAATATTCGCAATTCGAATATTCGTGAGCAACACTACTTACTATATGGGAAAGGAAGAGAGTGGACAGTGCTTTCGCTGTAGGTAATCCTGGGAGCGGCACAAAATGAGACATTTTGGAAAAGCGATCCACTGTGACCCATATAGCAGTCATGCCCTCGGACTTGGGCAAGTCTACAATGAAGTCCATGGTCAAATGGGTCCAAGGCTGGCGAGGTGCCGGAAGTGGATGTAACAGTCCAGCAGGCAATGTGCGGGGTACCATATTAGCAGCACAAGTTGGGCAGGCAGCCACATAGTCAGTAACATCCTTTTTCATACCAGGCCACCAGACATAACGCTGCAAGGTCTTAAGAGTGATGGTGTCACCAGGATGACTGGATAACATGCCATCATGTGCCCAGAGGAGTACAGGTTTTCTGAGACTAGGGGCTACGTACAGGCGACCTGGTGGTATCTTCAAGCTCTGGGGAACACGATTCTGGGTTTCTTGTAGCTGGTGGGAAAGGGCCGTAGAGATCTGTGCGTCAATTTTGTGAGGTGGGATTATATACTGCTCGGCTGGTTGATCTTCTTCGGAGGTAGCGAACTGTCTGGAAAGAGCATCGGCTTTTTTGTTTCTATGCCCTGGAACGTAAGAAACGACAAAATTAAAACGAGAGAAAAATAGAGCCCAACGAGCCTGACGTGAGTTCAGACGTCTAGCAGTCTGAAGATACAGTAGGTTTTTATGGTCAGTGAGGATAGAAAAAGGCTTGGGAGCTCCTTCCAGAAGATGTCGCCATTCAGACAATGCCAATTTGATGGCCAGTAGTTCTCGATTCCCAACATCATAATTCATCTCTGCAGGAGAAAACTTCCTAGAGAAAAAAGCTACTGGATGGATTCTACCAGATTTTGGCTGTCTCTGGGAGAGTACGGCACCTGCTCCAACCTCAGAGGCATCAACCTCAACAATGTACTGGAGATCAGGTTTTGAATGCTGAAGAATTGGAGCTTTACTGAACGTGTCCTTTAATCGCTGGAAAGCTGATTTTGCTTCTGAAGACCACACCTTGCAATTTGTACCCTTCTTAGTCATGGCAGTAAGGGGTGCCGCAATGGAGGCAAAACTCTTAATGAGGCGTCTGTAGTAATTTGCAAACCCTAAAAAGCTTTGGAGTCCTCTTAAAGTGGTCGGTTGGGGCCATTGCAAGACAGCGGAAAGTTTTTGAGCGTCCATTTGGAAACCGTCAGCACTTATGATGTACCCAAGGAAAGGAATACAGCTTTGATGGAAACTGCATTTCTCTATTTTTGCATAAAGATGATTTTCTCGAAGCCGTTGTAATACCTGTTTCACATGCGAGATGTGCTCTAGATGAGTCTTGGAAAAGATTAAAATGTCGTCCAAGTAGATGATCACAAAACGGTTGCTAAAATCATGAAAAATGTCATTCATGAAACGTTGAAAGACAGCAGGTGCGTTACACAACCCAAATGGCATGACCAAATATTCAAAGTGTCCATTACGAGTGTTGAATGCTGTCTTCCACTTGTCCCCCTCGTTAATTCGAATCAGGTTATAAGCCCCTCGTAGGTCTAGCTTGGAGAAGATAACAGCCCCCTTAAGTACATCAAACAGTTCAAGAATGAGAGGCAAAGGGTAGGAGTCCTTTACGGTGATTTGATTTAACCCCCGATAGTCTATGCATGGACGAAGGCCCCCATCTTTCTTCTCAACAAAGAAAAAACCTGCTCCTACTGGAGAAGAAGAGGGTCGGATAAAACCTCTTTCCAAGTTGTCTCTTATGTATTCCTCCATAGACTTTTGTTCAGGCAGAGAGAGGGGGTAGGTCTTTTCTTTGGGAAGAGGTGCTCCGGGAATCAATTTAATTGTACAGTCAAAAGGACGATGTGGAGGTAACACCTCTGCCTTTTGCTTGCAAAATACGTCTGCGAAGTCATGGTATGCACGAGGCAAGGTAGGTGGGATAGTCACAGGAGCCAACATGCAAGCAGAAAGTCTTTTGGGTTGAGACAAACAGTTAGGGTGACAGGACGATCCCCAGGAGGTTAGTTCTCCATGTTCCCAATCAAAAGAAGGGTTGTGAAGTTGTAACCATGGGTAACCAAGGATGATAGGCAGAAGCGGAGAATCAATAAGAGACCAGACAATTTCCTCTTTGTGGAGGAGGCCTACCTGAAGGGTGATTGTCGTAGTATTGAATTTCACAATGCCATCTCCCAAGGGCGGTCCATTCAGGGTGGTAATGTTCAGGGGTCTAGACTTTAAGAACAAACGGGATGTTGTCCTTTCTTGCAAAAGTGTAGTCCAAGAATATGCCAGCAGCTCCAGAATCCACAAAAGCCTCGCAGGAAACAAGCTTAGAAGGTAAATGGATAGTAGCCGGAACAGTGATCTTGGTCTTGGAGGATCTACGCGTAAGGTCTAAACCAGCTCCTCCAACACTGGTTAGACCCTGCCTTTTACTGGACGGGAAGGGCAGACATATACTAAATGTCCTTTAAGTCCACAGTACAGGCATAGGCCCAATAAACGCCTCCTTTGTTTCTCTGGCTCAGTTAGGTGGAGACGGCTCACATCCATGGGTTCCACAGGTGCCTGGGGTTCAACAGAGGTTTCAGGTTCTGGCTGAGGTGGTGTTTGGAAGTTAGGGGCCAAACGGTAAACTGGCTTAGGAAACTTGCGGGTTCTAAGTCTCTCTTGGCACCTTTCCTGGTACCGGACATCCAGACGAACACACAGTTCTATGAATTTCTCAAGGTCTTCTGGGAGATCCTTATAGACTAATTCGTCCTTGATGCCATCCGTAAGACCTTTTCGGAAGGCTGCACGTAATGCCCTAGAGTCCCCATTAGCCTCAGCATCAAGGGTACGGAACTCAATAGCATACTGTGCCACAGATCTGGTGCCTTGTTGTATGTCCAAGAGGGAGTACTCAGCTGCAGAAGCTCTATCTGGCTTGTCAAATACAGTCTGGAGAGAGGCCAGAAATGTATCGGCATCTTGGAGTACAGGATCGTTGCGTTCCAAATAAGGAGAGACCCAGGCCCGGGCCTTCCCCTTTAACAAGGAAATTACAAAAGTCACTTTGGCAGACGAAGTGCTAAAAGTTGCAGGGTTGTTGCGGAAATGCAAGCGGCAAACATTTAAAAGCCTCAGCAGTCCTCAGTATCACCACCAAACTTGTCAGGCAAGGGAAGTTTTGGTGTTACAGAAAAGGCAGGTGGGAAAGTAGCAGAAGTAGGATCCGGAGTCTGGACCGTTGCAGAGGAACCAGGCAAACAAGATTTGAGCATAGTGCAAAGTTCATCTAATTTGGCGTCCAGGGAAGAAAGATGCTGTTCATGAGCTCCGATCAGTTGTCCCTGACGTGTAATCACCTTAACAATCTCAGCAGTGTCCACTGCCATTGTGGCCCGTTTATTATGTAAGGTACCTGTAAAGGGTAGTGTCCGTAGTGGAAGTAATATGCTGAAGATTCAGGCAAAGCTTCGTCAGGCAGATATGGTCGGCAACGGATCAGGCAAACAGTTCACAATTGAAATCCGGAGAAGGGTCAGGCAGGCAGAGGTCATACACGATCAGGCGGTAAGGTACAAAATCAGCAGGCTGTAGAATAGTCGGGATATCAGGCAGGAGTTCAATACAAGCAAGATCACAGAAGACAAAACACACAGGGAATGAATCCAAATAAATGGGCGCTGAGTGATGACCTCACTTCCTATTTAAAGGCTGTCCAGATTGAGAATTGTCCACAGCTGGCAGCAGGTGGAGCTAGTGAGTCCAAGGTAGTGTTGAACACAATAAGGACATTCCCAAGGTCTAGATCTCTTCTGTGGCACAGCAGGTAAGGCTATGGTTTAAGCGACCAGAAGGATCCCGGTTCGAATACACCCCGGGACATGACAATATGCTTGTTTGAGATCAAGCTTGGTGAACTTTTGACCCCCTGCAAGAGAGGCAAAAATGTCATCTACTCTGGGTAGGGGATACTGGTCTATTTCCAGTTGAGAGTTCAGTGCCATGCGGAAATCGCCACAAATGCGCAAGTCCCCATTCGCTTTCTTTACCGGTACAACTGGTGATGCCCACTCGCTGTTCTCTACCTTAGAGATGACACCTTGTTCCTCCAGCCTACTTAGTTCTGCTTCCACACCTGCTCGGAGTGCGAAAGGTACTGTCCGAGCTTTGAAGAACTTAGTCTGAGCGTTGGGTTTCAGCTTGAGTCTCACACAGTCAGGTTTTATTTTTCCCAACTGGTCATCAAAAATCTTTAGGAACCGCTGCTTCGGGGACACCACCCATTCCTCATTATCTCCTAATGGAATGGTGACGGCGTTACAGGGACTTATGGCGATGTCTGCCATACCAAAGTGAGCAATCCAGTCTCTCCCAAAGAGAGGGGGTCGGCAGAGGTGAAATCGATCACCCTCTCGGACCATGCCCCGGTTGTGGTTAGCTTGGAACTTAAGGATATTCCGGAAGGCATAGGTCCTGGAGGTTGGACGAGTCACTTCTGCACGATCAGGCCATAGTGGAAAAATTAAAAGAGGACTTGTCCCTCTTCTTCATAGAAAACAATGTGGAAAATATTGCACCAACGGTCCTGTGGGAAACCCATAAGGTTTTCATAAGGGGATGGCTGATTGCAGAAGGGGCCAAGAGGAAAAAGATATGGACAGCTAAAAAACAACTACTGTTACAAGAGATCCAGGAGTTGGAGCAGACACACAAAAGAACAAATATTAAGGAAGTATTGGTAGAGCTAATGAAAAAACGAGAAGATTTAAGAGACGCACTAGAGCAAGAAACTAAACGAGTCTTTATAAGAAGAGCTAGAAAACAATATAGATTTGGTAACAAATCAGGGAAGCTGCTGGCGGAACAAATAAAAACGAAAAGGAACTTGAATTACATAGCAAAAATAAAAAATGGAACAGGAGAGATGAGACATTTCACTAGAGATATAGCTGAAATATTTATGAAATACTATCAATCACTATATAGAGTAAACGACCTAGAGGACCCTGGTGAGATACAAGATAGAAAAGATAAAATAAAAAAATATTTAGAGCGAACAAAACTACCTGAAATTTCCGAAGAGGATTCAAGGGCACTAGATAAGGAAATCACCAAAGAGGAGATATAACAGGCTATCAAAAACAGCAAGCTAGGGAAAAGCCCTGGCCCAGATGGTTATACTTCCTTATATTTTAAGAAATGTATGGGAATTCTGTCACCTTATTATCATTCATATATAAACTCAATAGGTAAAGGATTCAATGTGCGAGAAGAAGCCTTAGGTGCCTATATATCTCTTCTGGCAAAAGAGGGAAAAGACCCTACAGTATGTTCTAGTTTCAGGCCAATATCATTAATCAATGAAGATATGAAAATATATGTGAGTATACTGGCAGAGAGACTAAAATTCCTTATGCCAGATCTTATAGGAGAAGATCAAGCAGGCTTTGTCCCTGGAAGAGAAACGAGAGATAATATCTTAAAAACAGTCCTTTTAATAATGAAGCAAAGAAAATTAAAAGCCCAGCCCTGTTCCTATCTGTCGATGCCGAGAAGGCTTTCGATAGGCTGGATTGGGACTTTATGGTGCAGACATTATACAAATTTGGTATAGGACCCTGTTGTCAGTACTGGATCCCTCTAGGACCCAGCGCACTCACCTGACACAGCCTTGGCTAGGAAACAATCATTGGCCAGCTCTCCTTTAAAACACCTGTGTTTTCACCCAATCAGTGCTCGTGATAGAGTTACTCTGCTTGCCTTGAGAGATCCAGCCTGACCTGTTTATCTGCAAACTTTGTGTATGACCCGGACTGTTTGACCCCGCTTGTTGCTTCCGATTTGGTACCTTTCGAACTCTGATTATCCGTGTATGACTCGGCTTGCCTAGACCACATCCATTGCAGTGGTGCACTACTAGCACCAGCAACACCACCAACATCCACACCTGCGGTGAACTACAGTTCCAGCTTTCCTGCTCATCAAAACACCTACTTCAGCAGTGAACTACAAGTGCCAGCTGTCCCGCTCATCTCTACCCTGCATCCGTGGTGAACTACAAGTCCCAGCGCTGACCTGCTTCTCAAGACCTGCTCATGGTATGTGCTCTTGTTATTGAACTATAAGCATATTAGCACACCTGAACTGTTGTCTGCTGCTAGCCTGATATGAAACCTGACATTATCACGAGCCATACATAAAAAGGGAAAACCCATCATGGATTCTGAGCAGGCTCAGATGTTTGCACAAGAACTTTGCCGTTTATCCCATCAAGTTCAGCAAATGGCCACAGAGCTCACCAAGGTACAATCCCCTACTACAACTGTTACAAAAACTTTATCTGAACCAAAAATTCCTTTGCCTGACCGTTTTTCTGGCGACCGTAAGGGATTCTGCAACTTTAAAAACAGCTGCAAATTATATTTCAAATTAAGGCCATCCTCTTCTGGCTCTGAAACTCAGAGAGTTCAGATCATTATCTCTCTGCTACAGGGTGACCCCCAGGCTTGGGCCTTTAACCTTGAACCAAACCATCCAGCCCTGCTAACTGTAGATGCCTTCTTTGAAGCCCTTGGATTGCTGTACGATGATCCAGATCGTATGGCTACTGCAGAATCAACCCTGCGTAACTTAAAGCAAGGAACCACCACAGCTGAAATGTACTGCTCAGAGTTTCGCAGGTGGGCCCCAGAATCTGGCTGGAATGATGCAGCTCTCCGCAGCCAGTTCAGAATAGGTCTTTCAGATGCAATTAAGGACGCTCTGGTCAACTTCTCCTATCCACCCTCACTGGAGGAAGCTATGTGTCTAGCCATTAGAATTGATCGCCGTCAGCGAGAGAGGGGGCGAGAAAAAAATATGGCTGTGGCAAACTGTATACCTCCCTTACCACCTGACCATCCAACCTCCAGTGCCAGTTCAGTGGAAGAACCTATGCAGCTAGGCTCCACCCGGCTATCTGCCCAGGAACACACACGCCGGCGTAATATGGGACTTTGCCTGTATTGTGGGCTCAGGGGTCACATGCTCCGTTTGTGCCCTACACGTCCGGGAAACTCCCGGACCAAGGTGATTATGGGGAGGTCACCTTAGGTCTGCTTTCATCTCCCCAGGGGGACAGTCGTATACTTCTACCTAGTGTTATTCACTTTGGGACAGGGACTCATGAACTGCTGGCCTTGGTAGATTCTGGAGCTGCTGAGAATTTTATTGATAAAACTTTGATTACCTCCTTGTCCCTGGAAACTCATATGCTAGATTGCCCAGTCCGCCTAATTTCTGTGGATAACCGGCCTCTCTCACAAGACCTTGTGCTTCAGTCCACCAATCCCTTCCAGTTACAATTGGGGGCCCTGCACTGGGAGAAGATTTCATGTCTTGTCATTGACTCTCCATCCACTCCTTTGATCCTAGGCCTTCCTTGGCTTCAGAAGCACAATCCTGTAATTGACTGGCGAACAGGAAATATTCTGGCTTGGTCCAATCAGTGTAAAGGAAGTTGCATCCAGCACCCTGTTCGACTTGCTGCTTGTCAAGTGGGAATGGAACAGATTCCGCTTTGTTATAAGGACCTTCAGGATGTGTTTTCTAAAGGGAGTGCTGACACCTTACCACCTCATCGCAGTTATGACTGTCCCATTGACCTTTTGCCTGACACTACACCTCCGCGAGGGAGAGTCTTTCCATTGTCCGAACCAGAGAACTTTGCTTTGCAAGAATACATCCAGGAAAACCTAGCTAAAAGTTTCATCCGTCCCTCTACTTCTCCCGCAGGCGCAGGTTGCTTCTTTGTCCCAAAGAAGGACGGGGGTCTAAGACTTTGTGTTGACTACAGAGGTCTAAATAAAATAACCGTTCCCAATCGGTACCCTCTCCCTCTCATCACAGAGTTATTCTCCCAAATCCAGGGAGCAAAGATTTTCTCCAAACTAGACCTAAGGGGAGCCTATAATCTAGTGCGCATCCGTAAAGGAGATGAGTGGAAGACAGCCTTTAACACCAAGGATGGCCACTACGAGTGTCTTGTCATGCCTTTTGGTCTCAGGAATGCACCAGCTGTCTTTCAAAACTTTATGAATTACATTTTCCGTGACCTGTTGGGTCGCTTTATGCTTGTATACTTGGATGATATTTTGATATATTCTCCCAATCTTGAAACGCATCAGAGGCACGTCCGTTCAGTGTTGGCCCGATTAAAGGCTCATTCCCTTTTTGTTAAGCCTGAAAAATGTTCATTTCATGTCAAACAAGTACCTTTTCTGGGCTACCTAATCTCTGACACAGGCCTAACCATGGATCCAGCCAAGATTCAGGCCATTCTAGACTGGGCATCACCTTCAGACCTGAAAGCAGTTCAACGCTTCCTGGGCTTTGCAAATTTCTATCGGAAATTCATTAGGAATTTTGCCACCATTGCACATCCCATCACCTCTCTCACCAGGAAGTCTCCGTCTAAGTTTAAATGGACTACTGAAGCCCAGACAGCCTTCACTCAGTTGAAGAAAGCCTTTACCTCTGCACCAATTCTACGCCATCCTGTTCCTGAGCTGCCTTTTATTGTGGAGGTAGATGCATCCGAAGTAGGGGTGGGGGCGCTTCTGTCACAAAAGGACCCTGTAACTGCTGCCATCCACCCCTGCGCCTTCCTGTCCCGTAAATATTCCCCAGCAGAGCGCAACTATGATATAGGCAACAGAGAACTTTTGGCCATAAAGCTAGCTTTGGAGGAATGGAGACATTGGCTGGAGGGAGCTCGCTATCCATTCATAGTTCTGACTGACCACAAAAACCTTGAATACATCCGTTCTGCTAAAAGACTGAACTCACGTCAGGCCAGGTGGTCATTGTTCTTCTCAAGATTTGACTTCACAATTTCTTATTTACCAGGGCCAAAAAATGTTAAGGCCGATGCCTTGTCTCGCAGTTTTTTATCAGAATCCCCACCTCCGCTTCCTCCACAATCCATTATCTCTGAGGATAGGATTTTGGCTTTCACCCAGACTGACATCTCTGAGGCCTTATTACCTGCACAGGCTGAAGCCCCCCCTTCCACTCCCTCTGGTATGCTTTTTGTGCCCTTGGCTCTTCGTTTGCAGGTTTTGCAGCAGGTACATGCATCAAAGCCTGCAGCGCATCCGGGGTTTAGACAAACTTATGAGATTATCTCTCGCAACCTCTGGTGGCCATCGATTAGGCAGGATGTGCTAGCCTTTGTCCAGGCTTGTGAGGTTTGTGCCAGAAGCAAGGGCAGTACCTCTAAGCCCTCCGGTCTTCTACGTCCTCTACCAATACCTACTTGTCCCTGGACCCATTTATCTATGGACTTTATCACTGACTTGCCTCCGTCCCAGGGATGTTCCACGATCTGGGTGGTGGTAGACAGGTTCAGTAAGATGGCCCACTTTGTTCCACTTCCGAAACTGCCGTCTGCTAGAGATCTGGCATCTTTATTCATTAAACATGTTTTCAGGCTCCATGGGGCACCAATTAACATTGTCTCAGACCGCGGCTCTCAGTTTATAGCCCAGTTTTGGAAGGCCCTTTGTTCTCAGCTAGGGATTAAGTTATCATATTCTTCAGCCTATCATCCCGAGACAAATGGCCAAACGGAAAGAACTAATCAGACTCTGGAGAAGATGGTACGTTGTCTGATGGCCAATGATGAGGTGGAGTGGGTCGACAGCCTTCCATGGGCAGAGTTTGCCTTTAATAATTGTGCCAGCTCTTCTACAGGGACCTCTCCCTTCTTCTGTGTTTACGGGTTGCATCCTCGTGTGTGCTCCTTTGATCTTCCACCCTCTGATGTTCCAGATGCCAACACCACGATTGAAAATTTCTCCAAAATCTGGTCTGACGTCAATCGTGCTATTTCTCGTTCGGTGCAGGCTTTTAAGAAAACGGCTGATAAGAGGCGCTCAAAGGCCCCGGGATATAAAGTTGGTGACAAAGTGTGGCTATCATCCAGGAATCTGTCCCTGCATGTTCCATCCAAGAAACTTGGCCCAAAATTCATCGGGCCCTATGAGATTTCGGAGATTGTTAATCCTGTGTCCTATAGATTAAAACTCCCCCCGTCCATGCGCATTCCTAATGTCTTCCATGTTTCTTTATTGAAACCTGTTCACTCTAGTCTCCAAATAAATGAACCAGAACCTGTAGATGTGTCGGATAGCCAGGAATATGAAGTGGCATATATTCTTGACTCCAGACGAGTACGCAATTCCTTACAATACCTAGTTCATTGGAAAGGTTTTGGCCCAGAGGATCGATCCTGGATCCCAGCTCGCGATCTCCATGCTGATCGCCTTAAGAAGAAGTTCCATCTTCGATATCCAAGTAAGCCTGGGGGTGCAGGAGCAACCCCTCGAGAAGGGGGGGGTACTGTCAGTACTGGATCCCTCTAGGACCCAGCGCACTCACCTGACACAGCCTTGGCTAGGAAACACTCATTGGCCAGCTCTCCTTTAAAACACCTGTGTTTTCACCCAATCAGTGCTCGTGATAGAGTTACTCTGCTTGCCTTGAGAGATCCAGCCTGACCTGTTTATCTGCAAACTTTGTGTATGACCCGGACTGTTTGACCCCGCTTGTTGCTTCCGATTTGGTACCTTTCGAACTCTGATTATCCGTGTATGACTCGGCTTGCCTAGACCACATCCATTGCAGTGGTGCACTACTAGCACCAGCAACACCACCAACATCCACACCTGCGGTGAACTACAGTTCCAGCTTTCCTGCTCATCAAAACACCTACTTCAGCAGTGAACTACAAGTGCCAGCTGTCCCGCTCATCTCTACCCTGCATCCGTGGTGAACTACAAGTCCCAGCGCTGACCTGCTTCTCAAGACCTGCTCATGGTATGTGCTCTTGTTATTGAACTATAAGCATATTAGCACACCTGAACTGTTGTCTGCTGCTAGCCTGATATGAAACCTGACACCTGTATGATTAAATGGATAGAAGCTTTATACTCTATACCATGGGTCTTCAAACTACGGCCCTCCAGTTGTTCAGGAACTACATTTCCCATCATGCCTAGTCATGTCTGTGAATGTCAGTGTGTTACAATGCCTCATGGGATGTGTAGTTCTACAACACCTGGAGGGCCATAGTTTGAGGATCCCTGCTCTATACCTACGGCCCAAATTATGGTCAATGGGACCCTGTCAGAAAGATTTAGGCTATTCAATGGAACTCGTCAGGGATGCCCACTATCCCCTTTGCTCTTTGTGCTCTCATTGGAACCTTTTTTAACATCTATAAGAGATAACCAAGAGATCACAGGTATAGTGGCAGGAGGCCAAGAACACAAAATATCTGCTTTTGCGGATGATATCATGATATACATAACAAACCCCACGCAAAGCCTTATAAAAATTATGGAAGAATTGGGAAAATATGGTCAGGTTTCAAATTTAAAAATAAATATGGAAAAAAACGAAATCTTGAATATTTTGGTCCCAATGAAGGAGAGTAAAAACCTCCGAAAATTATATCCTTTCGGATGGAAACAAAAAGGATTAAAATACTTGGGAGTATTTTTGTCAAGATCTAATGTAAATTTATATCATGATAACTATATGCCACTGTTAAATAAAATTAAAAATGAATTGAAGAGATATCCTGCCAATAGACTGTCATGGTTTGGCAGGATAAGTGTGGTCAAAATGATGATTCTCCCTAAGGCCCTATACATATTTCAAAGTCTGACAATAAATATCCCCAGAGCTTATTTCAAAACTCTGAGATCGGAGGTATAGAAATTTGTGTGGAATAACAAAAGCAATCGCATTGCCTTTCGTGTATTAACTAGATCAAAAGAGAAGGGAGGAATATTCCTCCCAGACCTAGAAAAATATCATGAGGCAGCAATAATACGGAGGGTTATGTATTGGACCGTAGCCCCCCAGCAAAAAAAGAAATGGGTAGAGTTGGAGACAAGAATGTGCAAATCCGAACTAGGGCAGATCATCTGGATTCCAAAACAGACTAGAGGGCTCCCGGAAGAAATAGCCCCGATTACAGTAGAAGCTCTGAGAATATGGGATAAGTTAATTAAAAGTATACAAGGTAAACATAACAGCCCCTTAATGCCCCTCACAAGAAATAACTATTTCCCCCCAGGGAAAGATAACAAACTGTATTTAAAATGGACTAAAGCCCCATACTTGAGACTAAGAGATGTTATGAAGTGAAATGCTTTATGCACACTAAATGAACTGCGGGAAAGATATGGTCCCTCCCCTTGGGAAGTCTGGAGATATAATCAGCTGAAACATTTTGTAGATACCCTCCCAAAACCTTTAAGGGGGGTAGGTAGATTAGGGAAAAATTGGTAGAGGAAATTAAGACAGATAAGGCCTCTTACACACAGATCAGTTTTTCTTCAGGTTTTTCTTTTCAGTTTACCAAAACTATGTAGTACAAGGGCCTGCCTGATTGCATACAAATTGAGACTCTTGAGGTTTGACCTCATATTAGATGGATTTGGTAAACTGAAAAGAAAAACCTGAAGAAAAACTGATCTGTGTGTAAGAGGCCTAAATATGGAATATCTACCATCTACAAAATGTTAATGACCCACTTGGAGCAAGGTGCTGTGAGCCCAACAGAGAGCTGGGGATTAGAATTAAATCAACCACCATCGGATAGAATGAGAAGTAGAATCTTGGATTATGTACACTCCACCTCCATAGACTCAAGGATAAAAGAAATGAATTTCAAATTATTGAATAAATGGTATGTACTGGTGAAAATAAATAAGATAAATCCTCAGGAGACATCTTTATGCTGGAGGGACTGTGGGGAGGTAGGAACGCATGCCCACATATGGTGGCAGTGTTCGAAGATCCAGCCATATTGGATCCAAATATTACATTATATTAAAGAGATCAGTGGAATTGAGATTAATTTGGACCCATGGCAATGTTTGTTCCATGCTGTGACTATCCCCGGAAATAAATATAAAACAATAATTATCCCAAAACTATTAAATGCAGCAAAGATTTTGATTCCAAAAAAAATGGAAAGATAAGCTAGCACCTACGATACAAGAATGGTTAAGGGAGGTGGAAAAAATAAGAAACATGGAAGAGGTAATGTCTCAATATAAAGAATTAAATAATCATGATTCTGGAATTTGGGGAGGCTGGGAAAAGTTTAAGCAATCTATGGTTTATATAGGCTGTATGAGTGATAAGAGTACTTAGGTAGAATTTGACGGCATATGAAGGAGATAAGAGTAGAGACCTCCCCCCTCCTCTCCTCTCCCCTCCCCTAGGGGGATATTAGAGGGGGAATACAAACACAAATGCACTTTAACACAATGAGGTTATTTGAGAGAGGCCTATGGCAAGTAGGTCACAAGAGTTTCTCTCGTCCCCTTATAATGAGCACTAAGTTGGGAGGTAGGGAGGACACAGATAACTTTATTTTTGACAATAGGGTAATTCCCCCCCCCTTTTTTTTTTCTCTCTTCCTTTTCCCTTCTCCCCCCGGGGGTGGGGAGAGGAGGGGGCGGGAGGTCTGGAAGAGGTAGATCTCTCCTCTATATGGTTGTGATATATGTACATTTTTTTTTTGTTTTTTCCTTTTAATCCTGGAATGTATGTACACAAAATGATGAATGTATTTAAATGGAGAAATTTATATTGTAAACATCTTGAAAATGTGGTCTTGATTCTATAAATGTGATGTTGATTGTATAAATGATTTTTAAAAAACCCAATAAAAATAAATTAAAATAAACAAAGAGAGGGGGTCCCCCATTTTCTAGGATATATAATGGCAGTCTCTTTGTCTGACCCTTGTACAATACCTTTACTTTTGCGTAACCCAGTGGGTGGAGTATCTGCTTTGAGTATGTCTGCAGTTTGATCGGTGTTGGGCGGACAGTTTTTTTGGGTCTGAAGTTGTCTCCATTGTTTCTGGGTGATAACTGAAACTGCTGCTCCAGTAAGGCACGGAGCAAATGGCAAAGCCATTAAGTGGAGGGCTGGCCATGACAGGGTTAACTAAGCCCTGGTCTGGTCGGTAGGAGTGGTTTTGTGTGTAGCTGAGGGAGGGGAGGTTTTAAATTCCCCTCCTCCTCCTTCCCGGGCTAACACACGTGTAAAAAGTTTCCAGGTAGGACGTGCTGCTGGGGGTTTAGTGCTCTGCCTGAAATAGGGGGGTAACAATTTTTAGTTTTTCTACTTTTTCGATTCTCCTGCCACTTCGCTGCCTGCCCTGCCATGTCAGGCACAGAGGATTTATTTTCCCAGCTCCGGGAGGAAGCTGAGCGTCGCGGGGAGGGGTGGCTGCAGGCCGCGCTGGGGCCTCTCCTCCCGCGGGGGGACGTGTCGGGGGATTCTCCGGGCCGGGGGGGTGGTAATGTCACCTGTGCCCGTATTTCTCGGCCCCCGAGCCGTTACTCTCCGGGCCCGTCCACCAGATCCCGCAGGCGGGAAGGGAGCCCCATTCGGCCCCCCTGTCCAAGTGGAGGGCGGGGGGTCACAACACGGCAGCGGACCAGCAGCGGGGTGCAGGGGGGGGCAGCCAGGGGGCTCCAAGGCGGCGGCCAGGCCCGCCTAGCATGCTGATCAGTTGGATGCGGGCTCCAACCCCGGAGGTCCGGGAGCCTCGGTGAGGGAGGCCTATCCATGCGGTGGCTAGCCTTTCGCCATCCGCGGCTAGCTACCACTAATCCAGCCCGGTGGAAAGCGGGCGTGGGGGAGTGGAAGACGGCAGAGAGTGTGCAGCACCCAGAAAAGCGTCGGGGAAATCGGTGTACGGGTCCAGAGTGCGCAGGGTGAGCGAGGCCAGCTCTGGGCCCTCGGCTGCCAGACCCGAGTCGCCTGGTGGGCCATCATCTGGAGAGGACGTCCGGCCGGGTGTTCTTTCGGAGGGTGAGCTGTCCGAGTCGGAAGAGGAGGTCGTTCCCAGGACGGAGGTCGCAGCGCAAGAGACGAGTCGTGCGGCTGGTGGGATTGCTTCCAGGCAGCCCGGTAAGTCGTTTTGGTTATTTCTGATGTTTTACACAATGCTGGTGTGTTGGCTGGGGGCCGGGGCACCCGGGGTAGGTTGGTAGTGCCCGCGGTGGCGGGGAGTAGTGGGGTGAGGTCTGGGGCCCAGGGGGCGCAGTCAGATGAGGATGCTGGGTTGCAGCGTTTATTGGTGCGTTTGGAGGCATTAGTGAGCCAGCTGAAGGGGGGGGAGAGCCCCGCCATTGGCCCGTCTGCTGCCTGGGTGCCGGCGTTAGGAGCCGGGGCAACAGGACCCGTGGAGGCGTCTGCGGTGACTGGGACAGTGGTGCCGGTGGACGGAGGGACGAGTTCAGCGGTGGATGGGGCAGTGTCGGCCGCACAGCCAAGTGCTAAGGGGGATGCGGGGGGTGACTCTGCAAAAAAAAAGGGATCTGGTCCGGTTGGCGGACGTGGCAAAGGGGGAAGTTTACACTTGTTATGAGGCACCCCTGGGTTCACATTTGAAGCAGGAGGTGAGGGAGAAGATTTGGAAGAGCAAATATGTAGATATATTTGCGCTGTTGCCTCTGGAGAAGTTTAACCTGGACAGGGTAAAACCGGAGGAGTCTAAGAAGGAGGATGAGGAGAAGAGGCGGTATAGGCTTATTCCCAGGACGTTTGCGAATTGGTCGCAGGCTTATTCGATTTTGGCAAGCGTGATTGGCGAGAAAAATCCTGAACACTGTTCGGCGCTTTTCAGTTACCAAGAAGCGATCAGCGAGGCTTATCGGTGTTACGGTGGCACGGGGTGGCTCCGATACGATGACGTCGGGCAATTAGGCCGGACATTAGGTGGGATACCAAGGACATCGGCCTTTGGATGCGGCTTATGTCGGCTCCACGGACGTCCGCTCCATTTTTTCGGGGGGGGGGGGGGGGCGGCGGAACCTCTTCCCCAGGACAGTCGGCCGGAAAGAAAAAGGGTGCTCTGGCTGTGGGGGTAATCACCCCTCTTCCCGTTGTTTTAAGCAAGGCAAGGGACGTCCCGGAGACTCTGTGAGTAAAAGGGAGGACTCCGGTGATGGTGGAAAGGATGCGACCGTTTCTCGGTAGGTATCCGGACAGGGCGGCTGCACTGTCGTTAGAAAGGGGTTTCTCTGAGGGTTTCGCGATTCCTTGCAACTTGGCGGTGGTCCCTCCAGTGGCGAGGAATTTGTGTTCTGCGCTACAATGTCCGGAAGGGCGCTGGGCCGTTTGGGGGGCCCCTTTGTCTCCCCTCCTCTGGAAGGGTTGGTGGTTTCCCCGTTGGGGGTGGTGCCAAAAAAGGAGCCGAACAAGTTCCGGCTCATTCACCACCTGTCGTTTCCGAAGGGTGGGTCGGTCGATGCCATCAGCGTGGGGGATTGTACGGTGTGTTACACTTCCTTTGATGCCGCGGTGGGATGGGTTCGGCGGTACGGCCGGGGGGCTTTGATGGCCAAGTCGGACATTGAGGCCGCCTTTCGGCTACTCCCGGTTGGGTTGCCACTGGGGTGGGGAGTTCTACGTGGACAAGTGTCTACCGATGGGCTGCTCCATTTCGTGCGCCTTGTTTGAACAGTTCAGCTCGTTCCTAGAATGGGTGGTTAGGGATGTGTCGGGAGTGAGCTCCGTGATACATTATCTGGATGACTTCCTTTGCATCGGCCCGGCGGGGTCGCGCATTTGCGCAATATTGTTAGCCACGCTGGAACATATTTCAGAGCGCTTCGGCGTGCCGCTGGCGCCCGAGAAAACGGAAGGACCTAAGTCGGTCATTCAATTTTTGGGAATTGTGATTGATTTAGAGGCGATGGAGTGCAGGTTGCCGCTAGACAAACTGAATGGCCCCAAGGCGGAGATTAGCGAGATGTTAGGTCTGCGGAAGGGGTAGCTCCGAGCACTGCAGTCGCTCCTGGGTAAGCTCAATTTCGCGTGCCGCATTCTGCCGATGGGGAGAGTCTTTTGCAGACGCCTCTCGGCGAGTACAGCGGGGGTCAGGTCCCCGAGGCACTATGTCCGTCTGGTGCAGGATCACAGGGATGACTTGTTGATGTGGCACTCCTTTTTGGAGTCCTTTAATGGAAGGGCCTTGTGGATGTCCGGTCCGGTCAGCAACTTCGACATGGAGTTGTTCACGGATGCGGCCGGGGGTTCGGGTTTTGGCGCATATTTTCAGGGTCAGTGGAGTGCTGGGCCTTGGCCCTAGTCCTGGCTGGAAGCGGGGTTCACTAGGAATCTGGTGCTACCGGAATTGTTTCCGGTGGTGCTGGCGGTGGAGCTATGGGGTTCGTCCTTCCGGGACCGGAAGGTGCGGTTCCATGGAGACAACCTGGGGGTGGTTCAGGTGATTAACAAGGTCACGGCATCTTTCCCACCGGTTATTCGGCTATTGCGGCACCTGGTGCTGCGCTGTTTGCAGATGAATGTATTTGTGTATGCGGTGCATTTGCCGGGTGTGGAAAATGTAGTGGCTGACTCCTTGTCTCGCTTTCAGTGGGACAGGTTCTGGGAGTTGCTGCCGGAAACAGAAGAGCATGGGGTACCCTGTCCAGAGTGCCTATGGGGGATTCCGTTGGAATCATCTCCAATTGGATCAAAAAGTCGGTAAGTGTGGGCACATGGGCGGCCTATGAGAAGGTCTGGTTAGAGTGACAGGCTCTGGTTCGCGAGGCGGAGGTGGACCCGGTGGGGCCCTAAGTAAGGGGACTGGTGCTGTATTTTGTGGCTAGGAACATGGAGGCTGGGGTGTCCCACTCCGTGTTGGATAAGAAATTGGCAGGCTTGGCTTTTTTGTTGAAGTTGCAGGGGTGTATGGACTTTACAAAGGAGTTTTGTGTGCGGCAGGCACTCAAAGGTTATAGAAAGCAGGGGCGGCGGACGGACGCCCGTCACCCGGTGTCATTCGAAATACTGAGGGGTATTATGGGGGAATTGGGTACGTTGTGTACGTCACGGTACGAGGTGCTATTGTTTAGGGCGGCTTTTGCGCTGGCGGTCTTTGGAGCGTTTCGTGTGGGGGAGTTGGTTAGCCCCTCGAAGGCGATACAGGGTGGCATGTTGGCCACAGATGTGTTGTGGGTGCAAGAGGGGGTCAGGTTGTGGTTACGGAAGTCAAAAACTGATCAAAAGGGGATGGGCAAGGTTGTGCAAGTGTTCCCTATTGGGGGGTCGGATCTGTGTCCCGTTAAAGTGGTGCGGGAATTTTTGGACGTCCGTCCGACGTTGGGTGGTGCATTTCTGGTGCATGAGGATGGGGCACCGTTGTCCCGGTATCAGTTTGTGACGGTGTTTAGGAGGTGTCTGGGGGCATTGGGCCTCGTGGCGAGGGAGTTTTCAGCACACTCTTTTCGCATTGGGGCCGCGACGGAGGCTGCATGTAGTGGCCTGGATGATGAGATGGTAAAAAGGATTGGCAGATGGGAGTCGAGGAGGTTTCGGCTGTATGTGAGACCACAGTTGATGGTGACCCTGGGGGTCAATGGGAGGGCAGGTCGCACAGGGGAACCTGGAGGGTTTTAGGGGGGCCACCCCCGAGGCTCTGGGGTGGGCCAGGGTTTTGGTAAGGGACCATGTTGATTATGGGGGACGGGAGCGTCTCTCGAAGATCTGTTGGTGATTTATTTCTTGTTTCATGTCTTTCAGGTACAGGAGAGGGACTGGTTTGGATAATGGGCCATTCCTTCGTTCATTGGGGGGCTAGGAGAGCGGACATGCGACCAGACGGTCATCAGCTTGGGGTCCCAAGACATGAAGCGTGCATTCGATGGTTGGGTTTTCCTGGGATGTTATGGTGCAGGGTGGTTCCGGAAGTGCACAAGTTTGCACGATTAGATCGTTCGCCTGATGTTTTATTGCTACACGTGGGGGGCAACGACCTGGGGGTTCATACCATGTTGGATGTCGCAAGGGACATCAAATTAGATTTTTTAAGGATCCGCATGGCCTACCCGGACACAGTAATTGTGTGGTCGGATATTGTTCCCAGGTCATCATGGAGGATGGCCAGGTCGGTGGAAGGAGTGAACAGGGCCAGGAGGAAGGTTAACCGGGACGTGGCACGGTTTGTTATCAGAAATGGTGGGTTGGTGGTCAGGCATCCGGAGTTGGAGGTGGATACGTGGAGGTACCAGCGGGGAGATGGAGTGCACTTGACGGATGTGGGGATTGACATGTGGGTGTTAGGCCTGCAGGACGGTGTACAGCGAGCGCTGAGGGTGTGGAGGTGCGCCCAAAGGTGGCGGGTGTTTGCAACTTGCAAGAGAAGAAATTACCCTAAAGTGGATGCCATTACCCAGAGGTGGTATGGGTTCTGAAGGGGCTGTTAGTCCAGTTTACCAAGGTGTAGCTGGGAGGTTGTTAATGGGGGCACTGCGGTCAGTGGTCGTCTCTGAGCCAGCTTGTCGGCTTGAGGCCTATGACAAGAGGTTAGGTACCGCAGTGCTCAAAAAGGTTTTTTCAATGGTTAAAAAGTTGTGTTAATGTGCCTGCAAAGTCCAGCACTAGTAGGGTTAAAAGAAAATGTGATTGTATTTCAGGTATACATATTTTTGTTAATAAATGTTATTTAATATTTAAGAAGTTATTTAAAATAAATGGAGGCTGCTACGGCCAGTTTTTTACTCCAACATTAGTGGTGGTCTTGGTTATTTATTAATATAGAGGTTGGGTGAAATGGGGGGGGTCTTAGCAGATAAGGGTCATGTTTAGTTATACCATAGTCATGTGTCTACATCCATCTTGAGTTTCTTTCCCTCAATGGTTACATCTACAGTCATTGCGGAGGGTGCTGCATGCATATTACGTATGTCTAATCCAGTTTGCGGCAGTTGGCTTGACTGCTTTTCTGAAAACTTCCTGCTTCACCTCTTCCCTTCTGCTCTGGGGGTTCAATTGCTCTGTATCTTTCACAGCCATTTCCATCACTGAAGCTATCTCAATTGCCTTTGTAAGGGTAAGGTCTTTCTCTGTCTCTTTTGTGTCGACTCACAATTCAGTCCCATAACAAACTTATCTCTCAGTGCAGTAAGTAGGTAGTCCCCAAAAGAACAGGTAGAGGCTAGTCTGCGAAGGGCGAGCACATAAGCTTTAATCTCTTCTTCTGTCTGCTGCTGCCTCTGAAATCTTTCTGCTATTTCTAGTGGTTTGGGCTGGAAGTGATCCTCTAGCAGTGTCAGCAGCTTTGCCAAAGTCTTAGCTGCTGGTTTTACATGGGAAAGCAGATCTCTAATGCCGCGTACACACGGTCGTTTTTTTGCGATGAAAAAAAACGACGTTTTCTGTGAAGTAAAAAACGACGTTTTTGAAACGTCACTTTTCAAAGACAATTTTGCATACACACCATCGTTTTTTCACAAAAAGCGAGGTTACGTTCACCACTCTTTTCCATTGAAGCTCGCTTCATAACTATCTTCTGGGCATGCGCGGGTTGAAAAACGTCGTTTTGAACGACGTTTTTGCTACACACGGTGACTTTTTGTGAAACAAAAAACGACGTTTTGAAAAACGACACAAAAAATTCAAGCATGTTGGAATTTTTTTTTGGTCGTTTTTTTTAAGACAAAAAACGACGTTTTGCCCACACACGATCAATTTAAATGACGTTTTAAAAAACGTCGTTTTTTTTCATCGCAAAAAACGACCGTGTGTACGCGGCATAAGAGTGTCAGGCCCCGACCACTGTCAGAAATACTGCTACTTTGCCTGTTGTCTGTGATGTCATTTGCACTGAAATACTGTTCCAGCCTCTCAACCCAGGAACTCCAGGATGTCTGTTCTCCATCAAACTCACTTAATGTCCCGATTAATGACATTTTCCTGCTGGGATCTGTGATTGCTTTTATCCAGGTGACAATCCACAATGCCTTTGTCTCTCTCTATCTCTCAGACTGATAGACACTTTGTAAACCCCATTCTCGCCGCCACTGTCGTGTCCTGTGTGTTGTGAGAGACGCAAGACTGGTCTGGAGCAATGGATGTTTATTTCAGTACAGGCTGTACACTGCAACATGCATCTCAGGACAGTACATATATCTGCTTCCTACATGTGCACTCTCTAAGATGGCTGCTATGCCCCTTGACTCTTGTCATCACTGCTGGGTGGAGCCAGCCTTAAAGTGCCAGTACATGTGGAACCCTTCAGGTATAACAACTTAAAGCAATAGAACTGTGCCCATCAAACGCAGCCACTGTGCCCATCAAACGCAGCCACTGTGCCCATCAAACGCAGCCACTGTGCCATCAAACGCAGCCACTGTGCCATCAAACGCAGCCACTGTGCCATCAAACGCAGCCACTCAGCTGTGCCATCAAACAATGGCTGTGTTTGATGGCACAGTGGCTGCATTTAATGGGCACAGTGGCTGCATTTAATGGGCACAGTGGCTGCATTTAATGGGCACAGTGGTTGTGTGTGATGGGCACAGTGGCTGCGAGTGATGGGCACAGTGCCTGCTTTTGATGGGGGAACTGGCAGCACACTGGCGGCAATTGATGGGCAAACTGGCAACAATTGTTGGCTACAGTCTGTAACCATTAATTGTTGCCAGTTTGCCCCATCAATTGCCGCTAGTGTGCTGCCAGTTTGCCCCATCAATTGCCGCCAGTGTGCTGCCAGTGTGCCCATCAAACGCAGCCACTGTGCCCATCAAACGCAGCCACTGTGCCCATCAATCGCAGCCACTGTGCCAATCACACGCAGCCACTGTGCCCATCACAAGCAGCCACTGTGCCCATCACACGCAGCCACTCAGTGGGCTAATTTTTGGGGCCTGTACTGGCCGACACTTACTTCTGTATCCGGTGAATGCCTAATGTACCACCAGCCACAGAATACAAGGTTGTTTGCTGTCAGATGAACGCCTGTTGGCTAATTTTTGGGGCCTGTACTTGCCGGCACTTACTTCTGTATCCAGTGATGTACCACCAGCCACGGAATACAAAGTTGTTTGCTGTCAGGTAAACGTCTATGGGCTAATTTTTGTGGCCTGTAATAGGCACTTACTTCTGTAGCGATATCCCTTCAGGGGTCGCTGATTGATTTGGGATCTACTCTCTTTTTGTGACTCACCCCTATTTAATTAGCTCAAACACTCCCTTGACAGATCAGAAGCCCAGTAAACGTATTGCGACCTCTGCTTGACCAGGGTCACAATAGCAGGCATGTAACATGAAATGATAAGAGAATAACAGTATAACCTGCTCCTGGGCGTCTCTTCAGATGAGAAAAACACACTAAACACAGTTTATATATTTAAACTTAAGAGAATGAGTTTACTTGATGTAGACTAGGAAACAGGCATGGGTTTAAATTGCAATCAACAACAGTTATGTAATGACACAGTGATTCTGCAAGGGCCCTTGCGGGAATCAGTAATTAATGTTAGGAGGAAACAAAAGAATGGTAAAGAATGGTACCATTCAGTTAAACTAATGTAAACGTACAGTCTATGCTCGCGAGCTTCCCCTAGCGGGCAGTCCTGAAAACAGTTAAAGAAGTGTCTCTGTAAGGCTACACCCAATAAGTTTAGGAATACGGATCTCCATTGCGCAGACTTCTAAGGTTCGGACCCAGGTTTCACTCTCTTTTGTGCAGAGAGTTTGGTATCCTAGCATCACAGTCTCAGTCACGCAGTATGGCGCATATTCCTTCATAGGCGCCTGTGCGATTTAAGGAAGATACCGGACGCTAGGTCCAAGGCAAGTTAAGGTTACTCTAGATACAATAGTTGGCATGATACCCGAACGGGGATACGGCTACTAGAGCACTGGACATAAAACACAATACTTCATAGCATGGTATATAGAGCTAACGCCATATGCCTCAATAGTGGTGGACTGATACAGCGTAGCAATATTGAGGGAATGGCGGACAGGGACGTTATAGTAGGTATGCAGAGATTACGGACCAAACTCTGGTAATTGCAGGTGGCCGAGCATGCATGTCATGTGAGTAACTGTACAACAAGTCCTCAGGTAATAAGCAGTTTGCACGAAAGCATTTGAGAAGGAGATACGTGAACATGAAAGGACTTCCCATATACTTGGTAATATCAAGGATGCAGAAATCATGGAAAAGTCCCCTTGAGCATAAACACAGAAAGGCTATGGCTGCAGCAATTCCTGACACAGTATAGCATACACAGTAGTACAGTTCACAGGGCAGCAACACATGGCATAGGTCAGGGTACTTGCGATACTGAAGAACTGGCTGGCAGAGTCCAGGATCCGGGTTGCTGGGACTTGTAGTTCCAATGAGTAGGATTTGTGGAGTCCTGGTTGGTGCTGCAGGGTGATGCTGGTCAGGTCCCTGGGGTGACAGGCCTGTGGTGCTGGAGGAACCAGCTGACAGTGGGGCGTCCCCACGCAATAGAGCAACACCACACTGACAGCCTGGCCAGTTTAAATAGGCCGCGCAGCCACTTAACAGGAAGTCACAGGCTAATCAGGAAGTAACTAGCTGAACTCCAAGTGAGAGACTCTTCAGGAAGAAGGTTTGGGAAGGAAGTAATGGGTGAGAGTAACTGGGAAAGAAGTACATATAACTGTACTCAAGGAAGGTTAGCGGTCAGACGTTACAGTCTTGAGACCAAAGTCCATGTTGCGGCCGTTGGTGCCCTTTAGAATTTGTAATCCAAAAGGGATAAACGATTAGATGAATTTAGTCAAAACAGGGTATTATGAATAGTAACGTTGGTGAACTGACAACTCGTCAGCGTCAGTCACAGTGTAGAACAACTATCAACCTAAGGCCTTAAAGCTTAGTCAGAGGCCAACACGTGTCTCCAGATTAAGGGGTGGCACTAGATTGTCTTTACCAAAGTGAAGAGCTGAAAATTGAGCAGATGCTCTCTCACCCGAACAGGCCGATCCACCTGGATTCTTCTGCAAAGCGCGCTGGTTAGTCACCATTCCATAGCACAAGGTCTCCGGTATCAGGCCCTCCACTGCTTCAGTTGTCAGCTGTATGGCTTCACCGATCTCCTGGAACACGAGCTACGTACAGTGGTCTTGCTTCTTTCCAGCAGGCTGTTCTCCTGGCAACTCCAGGCCCAGGCTTCAGGCCTAACAGCACGGCTGTGCTGTTCTGCACAGCTCCACAGAGGAAAAGATGCAAGTCCCAAGAGGCCAAGAAACGGCCCCTCCCTGTCCTTAAGTAACCTCCCCCATAAGTCTGTGCGGAGGTGTCACATGTTCCAATTGGGCACGGCATTTTGGGAAGTGTAGTCTGTTTCTACTGAGTATTAGTGGAGTCCATATCTCCCAGAACTTCTGGACCCACAATGCATTGCTTCTTAAAGGTATTCCAACATATTTACAAGCATGAATAATGTTCCAGCGAGGATTAAGGTCTGTCGGTAGTTCCTGACAGGGTGACCTTGCTACACACTCCCCCCACTCAAAATCTTTGGTCCCCAAAGAAGGTGATAGTATGTATCCTGGTACATGCTTCTTAAAGTACAAGCGGAGAAAGGTTTTGTTAGATTATGCAAGGCAACAAACACTGCATGTTATTTCTAACATTGCCTAAGGCTAAACAGCTAATTTTCTGACATAAAGTGGACAGGGGGTCCTCCCACCAGTTATTGGGTATGGGCAGGCTGCCCTGTCCACTGTTTACCAACACTAAAGCATTAGATTTAGATGTGTCAGGGGGTGAGCAGGGGTTATCCTCCACCAAACTTTCAGTTGGAGGTTTACACAGAATATCGGATCTTTTTGAGGTGTGGACTGTTTCTTCAGAACACTCTCCCAGTTGGCTATGAGTTAGTCTCTTTGGAGGATGAATAACCCTTCTTTCTTTTGGTTCTTACGGTAGTGAGTGGTTAGGAAGAACCAGATCAGGCTCATTTTCCTAAATAGCAGCACCACACTCGAGAGAGGAGCCTGACCTACCTGACACACACACAACCAGACCTACGTGTGTGTGTGTGTCAGTGTACACACACTGACATAACCTGCATACACCAACACTGACCAAACCACACTACACTGACCAAACCACACTACACTGACCAAACCACACTACACTGACCGCACTACACTGACCGCACTACACTGACTGCACTACAGTACACTACACAAACCACACTACACTACATTACAGTGACCACACTACACTACACTGACCACATTACACTACACTGACCAAACCACACTGACCACACTACACTGACCACATTACACTGACCACATTACACTGACCACACTACACTGACCACACTACACTGACCACACTACACTGACCACACTACACTACACAAACCACACTACACTACACTACAGTGACCACACTACACTACACTGACCACATTACACTACACTAACCAAACCACGCTACACTGACCAAACCACACTACACTGACCAAACCACACTACACTGACCACACTACACTAACCAAACCACACTAACCAAACCACACTACACTACACTACAGTGACCACACTACACTACACTGACCAAACCACACTAGACTAACCAAACCACACTACACTGACCACACTTCACTGACCACACTACATTGACCACACTACATTGACCACACTACACTAACCAAACTACACTACACTACAGTGACCACACTACACTACACTGACCACACTACACTACACTGACCACACTACAGTGACCACACTACACTGACCACACTACACTGACCACATTACACTGACCACACTACACTACACTGACCACACTACACTACACTGACCACATTACACTACACTAACCAAACCACACTACACTAACCAAACCACACTACACTACACTGACCAAACCACACTACACTGACCAAACCACACTACACTGACCAAACCACACAACACTGACCACACTACACTACACTGACCAAACCACACTACACTGACCACATTACACTGACCACACTACACTACACTACACTGACCAAACCACACTACACTGACCAAACCACACTACACTGGCCACACTACACTGACCACACTACACTAACCAAACCACACTAACCAAACCACACTACACTACACTACAGTGACCACACTACACTACAGTGACCACACTACACTACAGTGACCACACTAGACTAACCAAACCACACTACACTGACCAAACCACACTACACTGACCAGACTACACTACACTGACCAAACCACACTATACTGACCAAACCACACTACACTGACCACACTACACTGACCACACTACACTAACCAAACCACACTACACTGACCACACTACACTGACCACACTACACTAACCACACTACACTACACTGACCACATTACACTACACTAACCAAACCACACTACACTGACCACACTAACCAAACCACACTACACTGACCACACTACACTACACTGACTACACTACACTGACCACACTTCACTACACTGACCATACTACACTAACCAAACCACACTAACCAAACCACACTACACTGACCACACTACACTACACTGACCAAACCACACTAGACTAACCAAACCACACTACACTGACCAAACCACACTACACTGACCACACTACACTGACCGCACTACAGTGCACTACACAAACCACACCACACTACACTACACTGACCAAATTACACTACACTAGCCAAACCACACTACACTAACCAAACCACACTACACTGACCAAACCACACTACACTGACCACACTACACTGACCACATTACACTGACCACACTACACTGACCACACTACACTACACTACACAAACCACACTACACTACACTACAGTGACCACACTACACTGACCAAACCACACTACACTGACCACACTACACTGACCAAACCACACTACACTACACTACAGTGACCACACTACACTACAGTGACCACACTACACTACACTGACCAAACCACACTAGACTAACCAAACCACACTACACTGACCGAACCACACTACACTGACCACACTACACTGACCACACTACACTGACCACACTACACTACACTGACTACACTACACTGACCACACTACACTACACTGACCATACTACACTAACCAAACCACACTAACCAAACCACACTACACTGACCACACTGACCAAACCACACTAGACTAATTAAACCACACTACACTGACCAAACCACACTACACTGACCACACTACACTGACCGCACTACAGTACACTACACAAACCACACTACACTACAGTGACCACACTACACTACACTGACCACATTACACTACACTAGCCAAACCACAATACACTAACCAAACCACACTACACTGACCAAACCACACTACACTGACCACACTACACTGACCACATTACACTGACTACACTACACTACACTACACTACACAAACCACACTACACTACAGTGACCACACTACACTGACCAAACCACACTACACTGACCAAACCACACTACACTGACCACACTACACTGACCACACTACACTAACCAAACCACACTACACTACACTACAGTGACCACACTACACTACAGTGACCACACTACACTACACTGACCAAACCACACTAGACTAACCAAACCACACTACACTGACCGAACCACACTACACTGACCACACTACACTGACCACACTACACTACACTGACCACACTACACTACACTGACCAAACCACACTACACTGACCACACTACAGTACACTGACCACACTACACTACACTGACCACACTACACTACACTGACCACACTACACTGACTACACTACACTACACTGACCACATTACACTACACTAACCAAACCACACTACACTGACCACACTACACTGACCACACTACACTGACCACACTACACTACACTGACTACACTACACTGACCACACTACACTACACTGACCACACTACACTACACTGACCAAACCACACTACACTGACCACACTACACTGACCACATTACACTGACCACACTACACAGACCACACTACACTGATCACACTACACTACACTGACCACACTACACTACACTAACCAAACCACACCACACTATACTGACCACACTAACCAAACCACACTACACTGACCACACTACACTACACTGACCACACTACACTACACTGACCACACTACACTACACTGACCACACTACACTACACTGACCAAACCACTCTACACTAACCACACTACACTGACCACACTACACTAACCAAACCACACTAACCAAACCACACTACACTACACTGACCACACTACACTACACTACACTGACCACACTACACTACACTGACCACATTACACTACACTAACCAAACCACACTACACTGACCAAACCTCACTATACTGACCAAACCACACTACTGTGACCACACTACACTGACCACAATACACTGACCACACTACACTGACCACACTACATTGACCACACTACACTAACCAAACCACACTAACCAAACCACACTACACTACACTGACCACACTACACTGACCACACTACACTGACCGCACTACACTGACCGCACTACACTGACCGCACTACACTGACCGCACTACACTGACCACACTACACTACACTACCCAAACCACACTACACTGACCACACTACACTGACCACACTACACTGACCACACTACACTAACCAAACCACACTACACTACACTGACCACACTACACTACACTGACCACACTACACTAACCAAACCACACTACACTGACCTAACAACACTACACTGACCAAACCACACTGACCACACTACACTACACTACCCAAACCACACTACACTACACTGACCACACTACACTGACCACACTACACTAACCAAACCATACTAACCAAACCACACTACACTACACTGACCACACTACACTACACTGACCACACTACACTACACTGACCACACTACAGTGACCACACTACACTGACCACACTACACTGACCACATTACACTGACCACACTACACTACCCAAACCACACTACAGTACACTGACCACATTACACTACACTAACCAAACCACACTACAGTAACCAAACCACACTACACTGACCACACTAAGCAAACCACACTACACTGACCACACTACACTACACTGACCACACTACACTACACTGACCACACTACACTACACTGACCAAACCACTCTACACTAACCACACTACACTACACTGACCAAACCACTCTACACTAACCACACTACACTGACCACACTACACTACACTGACCAAACCACACTACACTGACCACACTACACTGACCACACTACACTGACCACACTACACTAACCAAACCACACTAACCAAACTACACTACACTGACCACACTACACTACACTGACCACACTACACTACACTACACTACACTGACCACATTACACTACACTAACCAAACCACACTACACTGACCACACTAACCAAACCACACTACACTGATCACACTACACTACACTAACTACACTACACTGACCACACTACACTACACTGACCACATTACACTACACTAACCAAACCACACTACACTAACCAAACCACACTACACTACACTGACCAAACCACACTACACTGACTAAACCACACTACACTGACCAAACCACACTACACTGACCACACTACACTACACTGACCACACTACACTGACCACACTACACTACACTACACAGACCACACTACACTACACTGACCAAACCACACTACACTGACCAAACCACACTAAACTGACCACTCTACACTGACCACACTACATTGACCACACTACACTAACCAAACCACACTAACCAAACCACACTACACTACACTACAGTGACCACACTACACTACAGTGACCACACTACACTACAGTGACCACACTAGACTGACCAAACCACAACACACTGACCAAACCACACTACTCTGACCAAACCACACTACACTGACCAAACCACACTACACTGACCAAACCACACTACACTGACCACACTACACTACACTGACCAAACCACACTACACTGACCACACTACACTGACCACACTACACTAACCAAACCACACTAACCAAACTACACTACACTGACCACACTACACTACACTGACCACACTACACTACACTACACTGACCACATTACACTACACTAACCAAACCACACTACACTGACCACACTACACTGACTACACTACACTGACCACACTACACTACACTGACCACATTACACTACACTAACCAAACCACACTACACTAACCAAACCACACTACACTACACTGACCAAACCACACTACACTGACCAAACCACACTACACTGACCAAACCACACAACACTGAACACACTACACTGACCAAACCACACTACACTGACCACATTACACTGACCACACTACACTACACTACACTACACTACACAGACCACACTACACTACACTACACTGACCAAACCACACTACACTGACCAACCACACTACACTGGCCACACTACACTGACCACACTACACTAACCAAACCACACTAACCAAACCACACTACACTACACTACAGTGACCACACTACACTACAGTGACCACACTACACTACAGTGACCACACTAGACTAACCAAACCACAGTACACTGACCAAACCACACTACACTGACCAAACCACACTACACTGACCACACTACACTACACTGACCAAACCACACTATACTGACCAAACCACACTACACTGACCACACTACACTGACCACACTACACTGACCACACTACACTAATCAAACCACACTACACTGACCACTCTACACTGACCACACTACATTGACCACACTACACTAACCACACTACACTACACTGACCACATTACACTACACTAACCAAACCACACTACACTACACTGACTACACTACACTGACCACACTACACTACACTGACCATACTACACTAACCAAACCACACTAACCAAACCACACTACACTGACCACACTACACTACACTGACCAAACCACACTATACTGACCAAACCACACTACACTGACCACACTACACTGACCACACTACACTGACCACACTACACTAACCAAACCACACTACACTGACCACTCTACACTGACCACACTACACTGACCACACTACACTAACCAAACCACACTACACTACACTACAGTGACCACACTACACTACAGTGACCACACTACACTACACTGACCAAACCACACTAGACTAACCAAACCACACTACACTGACCGAACCACACTACACTGACCACACTACACTGACCACACTACACTGACCACACTACACTACACTGACTACACTACACTGACCACACTACACTACACTGACCATACTACACTAACCAAACCACACTAACCAATCCACACTACACTGACCACACTACACTACACTGACCAAACCACACTATACTGACCAAACCACACTACACTGACCACACTACACTGACCACACTACACTGACCACACTACACTAACCAAACCACACTACACTGACCACTCTACACTGACCACACTACATTGACCACACTACACCAACCACACTACACTACACTGACCACATTACACTACACTAACCAAACCACACTACACTACACTGACTACACTACACTGACCACACTTCACTACACTGACCATACTACACTAACCAAACCACACTAACCAAACCACACTACACTGACCACACTACACTACACTGACCAAACCACACTAGACTAACCAAACCACACTACACTGACCAAACCACATTACACTGACCACACTACACTGACCACAATACACTGACCGCACTACAGTACACTACACAAACCACACCACACTACACTACACTGACCACATTACACTACACTAGCCAAACCACACTACACTAACCAAACCACACTACACTGACCAAACCACACTACACTGACCACACTACACTGACCACATTACACTGACCACACTACACTGACCACACTACACTACACAAACCACACTACACTACACTACAGTGACCACACTACACTGACCAAACCACACTACACTGACCAAACCACACTACACTGACCACACTACACTGACCACACTACACTGACCACACTACACTAACCAAACCACACTACACTACACTACAGTGACCACACTACACTACAGTGACCACACTACACTACACTGACCAAACCACACTAGACTAACCAAACCACACTACACTGACCGAACCACACTACACTGACCACACTACACTGACCACACTACACTGACCACACTACACTACACTGACTACACTACACTGACCACACTACACTACACTGACCATACTACACTAACCAAACCACACTAACCAAACCACACTACACTGACCACACTACACTACACTGACCAAACCACACTAGACTAACCAAACCACACTACACTGACCAAACCACACTACACTGACCACACTACACTGACCACACTACACTGACCGCACTACAGTACACTACACAAACCACATTACACTACAGTGACCACACTACACTACACTGACCACATTACACTACACTAGCCAAACCACACTACACTAACCAAACCACACTACACTGACCAAACCACACTACACTGACCACATTACACTGACCACACTACACTGACCACACTACACTACACTACACAAACCACACTACACTACAGTGACCACACTACACTGACCAAACCACACTACACTGACCAAACCACACTACACTGACCACACTACACTGACCACACTACACTAACTAAACCACACTACACTACACTACAGTGACCACACTACACTACAGTGACCACACTACACTACACTGACCAAACCACACTAGACTAACCAAACCACACTACACTGACCACACTACACTGACCACACTACACTGACCACACTACACTACACTGACCACACTACACTACAATGACCAAACCACACTACACTGACCACACTACAGTACACTGACCACACTACACTACACGGACTACACTACACTGACCACATTACACTGACTACACTACACTACACTGACCACATTACACTACACTAACCAAACCACACTACACTGACCACACTACACTGACCACACTACACTGACCACACTACACTACACTGACTACACTACACTGACCACACTACACTACACTGACCACACTACACTACACTGACCAAACCACACTACACTGACCACACTACACTGACCACATTACACTGACCACACTACACAGACCACACTACACTACACTGATCACACTACACTACACTGACCACACTACACTACACTAACCAAACCACACTACAGTAACCGAACCACACTACACTGACCACACTAACCAAACCACACTACACTAACCACACTACACTACACTGACCACACTACACTACACTGACCACACTACACTACACTGACCAAACCACTCTACACTAACCACACTACACTGACCACACTACACTAACCAAACCACACTAACCAAACCACACTACACTACACTGACCACACTACACTACACTACACTGACCACACTACACTACACTGACCACACTACACTACACTGACCACATTACACTACACTGACCACATTACACTACACTAACCAAACCACACTACACTGACCAAACCACACTACACTGACCAAACCACACTATACTGACCAAACCACACTACACTGACCACACTACACTGACCACACTACACTGACCACACTACACTGACCACACTACACTGACCACACTACACTAACCAAACCACACTACACTACACTGACCACACTACACTGACCACACTACACTGACCGCACTACACTGACCGCACTACACTGACCGCACTACACTAACCACACTACACTACACTACACTACCCAAACCACACTACACTGACCACACTACACTGACCACACTACACTGACCACACTACACTAACCAAACCACACTACACTACACTGACCACACTACACTACACTGACCACACTACACTACACTGACCACACTACACTACACTAACCAAACCACACTACACTGACCTAACAACACTACACTGACCAAACCACACTGACCACACTACACTACACTACCCAAACCACACTACACTACACTGACCACACTACACTAACCAAACCATACTAACCAAACCACACTACACTACACTGACCACACTACACTGACCACACTACACTGACCGCACTACACTGACCGCACTACACTGACCGCACTACACTAACCACACTACACTACACTACCCAAACCACACTACACTGACCACACTACACTGACCACACTACACTGACCACACTACACTAACCAAACCACACTACACTACACTGACCACACTACACTACACTGACCACACTACACTACACTGACCACACTACACTACACTAACCAAACCACACTACACTGACCTAACAACACTACACTGACCAAACCACACTGACCACACTACACTACACTACCCAAACCACACTACACTACACTGACCACACTACACTGACCACACTACACTAACCAAACCATACTAACCAAACCACACTACACTACACTGACCACACTACACTAACCAAACCACACTAATCAAACCACACTACACTACACTGACCACACTACACTACACTGACCACACTACAGTGACCACACTACACTGACCACACTACACTGACCACATTACACTGACCACACTACACTACACTACCCAAACCACACTACACTACACTGACCACATTACACTACACTAACCAAACCACAATACACTGACCACACTACATTGACCACACTACACTACACTGACCAAACCACACTACACTGACCTAACAACACTACACTGACCAAACCACACTGACCACACTACACTACACTACCCAAACCACACAACACTACACTAACCAAACCACACTACACTAACCATACTACACTGACCACACTACACTAACCAAACCTCACTAACCAAACCACACTACACTACACTAACCACACTACACTACACTGACCACACTACAGTGACCACACTACACTGACCACACTACACTGACCACACTACACTGACCACATTACACTGACCACACTACACTACACTACCCAAACCACACTACACTACACTGACCACATTACACTACACTAACCAAACCACACTACAGTAACCAAACCACACTACACTGACCACACTACATTGACCACACTACACTACACTGAACACACTACACTACACTGACCACATTACACTACACTAACCAAACCACACTACACTAACCAAACCACACTACACTAACCACACTACACTACACTAACCACACTACACTACACTAACCAAGCCACACTACACTGACCACACTACACTACACTGACCACACTACACTACACTGACCACACTACACTACACTGACCACACTACACTACACTGACCACACTACACTACACTGACCGAACCACACTACACTGACCACACTACACTGACCACACTAACCAAACCACACTACACTACACTGACCACACTACACTACACTGACCACACTACACTACACTGACCACACTACACTACACTGACCACACTACACTGACCGCACTACACTGACCACACTACACTGACCACACTACACTACACTACCCAAACCACACTACACTGACCACACTACACTACACTGACCACACTACACTACACTACCCAAACCACACTACACTACACTACACTGACCACACTACACTACACTGACCACATTACACTACACTAACCAAACCGCACTACACTGACCAAACCACACTACACTGACCACACTACACTGACCACACTACACTGACCACACTACACTACACTAACCACACTACACTACACTAACCACACTACACTACACTAACCAAGCCACACTACACTGACCACACTACACTACACTGACCACACTACACTACACTGACCACACTACACTACACTGACCACACTACACTACACTGACCAAACCACACTACACTGACCGAACCACACTACACTGACCACACTAACCAAACCACACTACACTACACTGACCACACTACACTACACTGACCACACTACACTACACTGAGCACACTACACTACACTGACCACACTACACTACACTGACCGCACTACACTGACCACACTACACTGACCACACTACACTACACTACCCAAACCACACTACACTACACTACACTGACCACACTACACTACACTACACTGACCACACTACACTACACTACACTACCCAAACCACACTACACTACACTACACTGACCACACTACACTACACTGACCACATTACACTACACTAACCAAACCGCACTACACTGACCAAACCACACTACACTGACCACACTACACTGACCACACTACACTGACCACACTACACTGACCAAACCACACTGACCAAACCACACTACACTGACCACATTACACTGACCACATTACACTGACCACATTACACTGACTGCACTACACTGACCACACTACACTACACTACCCAAACCACACTACACTACACTACACTGACCACATTACACTACACTAACCAAACCACACTACACTAACCAAACCACACTACAGTAACCAAACCACACTACACTGACCACACTACACTGACCACACTACACTAACAAAACCACACTAACCAAACCACACTACACTACACTGACCACAGTACACTACACTGACCACACTACACTGACCACACTACACTACACTGATCACACTACACTACACTACACTGACCGCATTACACTACACTGACCACACTACACTGACCACACTACACTGCACTACCCAAACCACACTACACTACACTGACCACATTTCACTACACTAACCAAACCACACTACAGTAACCAAACCACACTACACTGACCACCCTACACTGACCACACTACACTAACCAAACCACACTAACCAAACCACACTCCACTACACTGACCACACTACACTACACTGACCACACTACACTACACTGACCACATTACACTACACTGACCACATTACACTACACTAACCAAACCACACTACACTGACAAACCACACAACACTGACCAAACCACACTACACTGACCACACTACACTACACTACCCAAACCACACTACACTACACTGACCACATTACACTACACTAACTAAACCACACTACAGTAACCAAACCACACTACACTGACCAAACCACAATACACTGACCACACTACACTAACCAAACCACACTACACTGACCACATTACACTACACTAACCAAACCACACTACACTAACCAAACCACACTGCACTGACCAAACCACACTACACTGACCACACCACACTACACTGCACTAACCACTAACAGACTACACTACACTGACCAGACATACACTATCACTGACGTCACTGACGTCACTGACTACCTCAGCTGTGGTGTGCGGCGCCGGCACGCCCAATGGTGCCAATCATAGCCATGCAGCCAGGGAGGAGGGAGTCTCAGGAGAGGAGAGCCGCCGAGCAGGGATGTGGCGTGGTGTGCCCGTCACACATATTCAACCAGAGGAGGAGACTCAGCACTGCAGCAGAGCCGTAGAGAGCCGCCGAGCGGCATTGTACTTCCCGCCTTCTGAGCTTGCGGCGCCTGATGATGGACGTCACACGTCCCCCGCAGGCCCGGATTGGACCAGAGGGACGTCTATCATAGGCACTGCTGCACGTTCCAGAAGGCGGGACCTGCTGTGTCTTCCGGACCGGCACGCTCAGAAATAGAATGGTCCCTCCCTGCTTGGCAAAGATCGCGGCGGCGGCCTCGGGGCTAACAATGCACTTCTTTATGCCCAAGACTCGGGGCTTTTCGGACACCCATTCGGGGGTCCAGCCCACCTAGCCAGGGCCTAACGACGCCTCTGCCAACAGGGGCAGAGGGACTCCCTATAAGGGAGTGAGAGGATCTAGCCCGCTCAACCAGCCCCGTTAGTCCTTTGCCTCTCTTTTTAGAGACCACGTGGTCAAAGTGCGTGCATGTTAACCCAATTTCGAGTGCGTGTAAGTGTGGTTGTTTTTGTGGGAGGGGGGGTTGGCGTACTAAGCGCAAGCTTACCTCGCATAGCACACCCACCGGGAGCCGGGCTGAGACCACCAAACTCAATTTACGTGTAGCTGAGCACGGGATCCGAACCTCTAGCTGCAAAGGTGAATGGCTTGTCAGCGCAGTGCCAATTGCGTCGAGCCACCGCAGCTCCCCAATACTTGGTTGTTCATTGTATTTAAGATCTTCTCATGTGAGACCAATTTTTTATTGAATGTAGATGTGTTATTAACTAGATTTAAATAATCTGACTTAAGTCATTATACAGTAAAAGGAGAGTATGCTCAGCGCAGAAGTTGATTACACATATGGACTCAGTAGCACAATGGTTGGCATGGCCGCCCTATAGGCTCGCTATGCAAGCCGCTTAGGGCTCCGCAAATCTGCCAAGGGCCCCCCAAATAACTAGAGGCCCCGCCTAGTAAGAAGTCATTTTCGCCCCCTCACCCTGCTTCTCAACTTGATGACAGCATGGGATTAGAGGCAAGAAGTCAGCACCCCTTGCTTCTCAATGTAATGTAAGATGTCATTTCCGACAGCCAGGGCTTTTTTTCTGGGGGAACTTGGTGGAACTCAGTTCCACCACCTTTGGCTCAGACCCTTTGGTGCCCGCTCACCACAATCACTTGTGAACACAGAAGTCTGGTTTCTGTGTTTACAAGTGACTGCTTTGTAACCCCCTGAACTCTGCACACTGTATGTAATGCAATTCTGGTATTTAATGCCCCTTTAAGACCCTTCTACTGTTTGTGAAATCTGAACGGGTCGTGGTTGAGTTCCTGCACCTATTTTTTGAGAAAAAAAGCTCTGCCGACAGCACAACACTTCTCAACTTTCTTTAATGTGACATGTCACTGTTGTCGGCGCCCCCCCGCTTCACATTTTTAATCTGCCATGTCATTTAGCTTTGAGCCCCAGGGAGGTCATGATCGGCACTGAGTGTTGCTCACAACAACAACCTAGTTAGCTTGTCACACAGAGGTGACCCAGTGTATACTTGTTGTTTTTCCAGGTAGGAAACTTGTCCAAAGATAGAGAAATGCAGCAGCTTCGGTAATGGATAAAATCCATTGTTAAGCTTAGAAGGATTGTAAAAGAAGACAATTGTACTACACTTTTTAAAAAGGATGATTGATATTCCACTTTCAGGCCTCTAAAATCTTTTTGATTCATCTATCCCTTTTTTTACAATCTCATAGGCCGCCATCAAGCAGCAGAAAAGGAGCCGACCAACCCCACACAGTACCAAGCCCCACCCTCTCCGGAAGTACAGGAAGTGCACAATGCCAGCACATCAGGTCAGTGTCATACAGCACAGCTTCAGTTAATACATGTAGGCCTGCATAATTTTAATACATGTTTTGTCACAAATTTCAGGTGGACGAGCTGTTGGTGGTGGCTTAGACACTTCCAGTGCCCAGGTGCTCATTGGGGAGATAATGTCCTGCAGGGCACGAATAGAGGACACGAACATAGCCCTGGAGAAGAACATAAGGGAGAATAAGAAGGTGGACCAAGACCTGAAGAACATTCTTGATGTTCTGTGGAGGGTTTAAAAAAAAAAAAAAAATGTAAAATTATATATATATATATATAAAAATATAAAAAAAAAATAAAAAAAATACACATTTTAAATTGTGATCCAATATTTTTGGATACTAAAGAATCTCTGGCTTCTTATTATATCAATGCTACCTAAAAGAACAGGACAATGGTGAGTATTTAGTAAAGGAAAATAAACATGACACTATGAGAACATAGGAGATAGCTAGAATGAACTCAAATTAGAAAAGAAGCAAACCAGTTGGGGATGGCGTGCACGTGAAGACGTGACGCGCCGTAGGTGGGAGGGACCATGAGACGCGGTTGATGGCTGGCTGGGACGGAGGAGACGCTACACGCTGCACGCCCAGGAACCCTCGATGCTGTAGAGCCCCAACGCAGCGAATGGAGAACGGGAAACCGCCGCCAATCGACCGGGAGACATCCCGCAGCGAGCCTGGAGAGGAAGAGTGCTAAGCCAGCTTCGGAGACAGGAGAGCCGCGCCCCTCCGTTCCCCGACCCGGACTACCATCTGTTGCCTACCCCCTCCTCCTCCTCAGTCAAGCTGATCACCAGACCTCCATGACCAGAGCATGGAACAGGGCCCCCTGGACGCTACAGGTAGTATAGAAGCAGATCCTAAAGGTACTGTTCTCTATCGTACTCTATAGCCCTATATTGAACATATAAACCCATCTAGAAGATGTCTTCAATCCAGACTCACTGCTACTACTAATTACCTGCATAACCACCTGCATAGATGAATATATTCTGGGAACAACGGGAAAAATCTCTGAGAAATATAAACAGCATGCTGATCTGAAGATTGTTATATATTCCTAAAATTTCAAAGAGAGAGAAATATTGGTGTTTGTTATCTTTACTGTTATACAACGGGTGGTAAAAAGACTTTTTGCTTCAAGGGGGTAGCGTGAATAAATAAACGACCGACTATAACAACACAGAACCTGGATAATATTCCTGGAAGGGGGACCACTTTACTGCAATATATATTCTTTCCTCTCCTGGGTCTGAGTGGAGGTGTAAGGAGACCCCCCCTCTCCCTTTTTCCCTAGTAAGGAGTGGGAGTGGAAGGAAAAAAAAAAAGTACTGGGGCTTTTACCAGCAAATGTTTTCCTTCCCCCACACAGTCAATGGTACCCTCTTAAAATTAACATAAACCCCTTATAAACCCTCTAGGGAACCCCCTACAATGATAAAGTAATGACCCTGGAGAAATGTGAGGCTTAAACAGCAGTCGGTGAAATAGAAAAATAAATTGTCCATGGAGACGATAGACGGGTACATATAAAAGATTTTTACCTGCCCGAAGTACTTGTAGCATAAATATATGCACCACGGTAAATGCACCTATGAGGGGTCAATATTCTAGCCCTAGACGAGAGAACCAGAGATAAAATCTCAGATCTACTAGGGCAGAGGACTGAAGGGGGAGAGGAGGGAGGAAGAAGGCAAGAACCACCCCACCAAAAACCCTAAATATCAAAAGATATTAAAAGGTATCCAAGCTGCAACTAGGGTCTCTCTTGAGAGAAGGGCACACCTCCCCTCTTGTTTTCAATTTCTCCTCTTCCACTGTTGCTGCCTTTGTCTGTTATGTCTCCCATTGGAGAAGAATAAAACCTTCTACCCGAAACATATGAGAGGATCGACTGGATAAGAGGGAAACCCCACTCCCCCCCTCCAGGGGTAATAGACGAGTGACATCCCCACTTCACCTAGCCACATCAGCAACCACCATCAAGGTAGGGAAGGGAGTAAAGGAAGAGAAGGAGAGAAACTCGGATTAGGAGGTTGAAAGGAGGTCAACAAGCAGCCAACCTGGGGAAGAGAATCAGAAAAGTGAAGGATACTATGTCCAGGATGACAAGCAGATCAACAAAAGGGGGAGCCCCAAAAACCCCTGTCAGCGTGGTCTCAACAAGTACAATTAGACAATATATGTCTAAATCACCAAAGCCCCTACAAGAAAAAAACAGATAAAAAAATGGACGGGAAAAAATCCCTAAGTCCAAAGCAAAGGGGTACACCGGAGGACACTAGAGAAGAAGGGACCAATGAGGACGTGGCAGAGAGTGGCAGAGGAGAGGAGCGGAGATCCGAGGAACACATCCCAACTATGGGAGATATGGAAAGGATGTTGATGCGACTCGAAAACGCAATCAAAGATGAAATACACAGTATAAGGACAGATTTTGGTCACCTTCTATCTAGGGTGGAGGCCCTGGAAGAGCAACCAGAGATACAAAAACAAGAATTAAATACCCTCTGAGAACAAGTAGACCTGGTCCAACTACAACAGAGAAATATACTCTATAATTTAGAAGACCAGGAAAATAGATCCAGGAGACTAAACCTGAGAATCAGGTCAGTCCCGGAAGAAAAAGGAGAAGATCTGAAGGAAAAAATGAAGACAATATTTAATCCAATCCTGGGAAAACCCCCTGAAGACCCGATCAAAATAGAGAGAGTACATCGAATAGGAAGATCGAATAGATCAGAAACAGAATGGCCCCGAGATATTATTGTGAGGTTCCACAGGTTTGAAGACAAAGACGAGATCTGGAGGAAACTAAGAGGTCACCCCCCCCCCCACTTATGGAGGGGCTAGTATCCAGATTTTTGCAGACATAGCCGCAGCAACCCTGGCTAGAAGAAGACTCTCAAAACCACTATTGGAACAACTCGTGGAAAAAAAAATTAAGTACAACTGGAGATTTCCAGCATGTCTAGTAGGATCAAAAGATGGGAAATCCGCAATCTTAAGATTCCCCGAAGACCTGAGGGATTTCTGTAATCAGCTGGACCTGCAGATACCCGAACTCCCAGGATGGGCCTAGACAGGAAGAGACTGCCAGGGGGGCGACGGAGGAAGAGGGGGGAGGTAATAACAAATAGGAGAGCCAGACATAGAAGGAAGATGAAGAATTATTCCCCCATCTAAGTTTAGAGAGGGGATAGAAAACAGGTCCCATCCCACCTTCTGGGGTACTGATCCAAGGGAAATATTGGGTCAGAGGTCTATATATTGACCATTAGGGTGGGGGGGAGGGGAGGGGGGGAGGGTGTGGGAGTAGGGGTGAGGGAAGGGGGGGAGAAGAGGGGGGTTTACTCGGGGGGAGGAGGGAGGAGGGAGGAGGGGGGAGAGGGGGTGGGCAAAGGGAAGGGGATGGAGGGGAGGGAGATACACCACACCAAAAGGACTGATAGAGAAAGTATATGAAATCAGGCTGAGGTTAAAACTTAAATCAGAGAGGAGGATTGCCAATACCAGATAATGCCGACAATAAAATGCGTATCATATAATGTAAAAGGTCTAAATAGTCCCACAAAGAGACACAAAGTTCTAAAGGAATTGAAGAGAATTAAAACTGATGTAGCATATTTACAGGAGACCCACCTCACCTTGGACTCAAACGTGAAATTAAATTCAATAGATTTCCCTGTATGGTACTATGGGGACACTGTCTCAAAACGCGCAAGGGGAGTAGCTATCGGGTTCGCCAGAGGAGTGAGATTCCAGTCGATCGATAGATTGACAGATCCCGGGGGGAGATTCCTCATACTAAAAGGGAAATTAGAAGAGACAGAATGCACCCTAGTAAACATCTACGCACCTAATAACCAACAGATAAAATTCTTAATCAACATCTTAGGAAAGATAAGGGACTTTAAAAAAGGTAGGGTTATCCTGGGAGGAGACTTTAATCTGTGCATGGACCCAAAGGTAGATAAGACAACCCAGACAGCAGGGACTAATATAAAACAACTAAGAAAACTAAAAAACAATCTACATAGTAGTCAACTGGTAGACGCTTGGCGCGTGCTAAACCCGGCGACGCGGGATTATACCTTCTATTCTCCTGTTCATGGGTGCTATTCTCGTATTGACCATATCCTCGTTGATCACTATCTATTGGAGGAGGTGGTGAATGCGACAATAGAGCCCATGACTATATCAGATCATGCCCCAATCAGCGTGTCCTTTAATGTATCAGGTAACCCGAGGCCACCCCAAATCTGGAGACTTAACGAGGAATTATTGAAGGACGCAAATAGCTTAATCAGGGTTCAAAAGGAGTTAGAAGAATACTTCAAAATAAACGATACAAGTGACATATCTAAAGCCACGTTATGGGACGCCCACAAGGCCTTAATTAGAGGCACGTTGATATCAGAGGGAGCAAGAAAGAAAAAAGAGAATCAGCTTCAAAAAGAGAAAATAATTAAGGAGATAGATAAGTTAGAACAAAAACATAAAAGAGGAACTCAGCAACAAGATCTATATCAAGAATTAGTCAATAAACGTAACCAACTTAAAAGTCTGCTATTCCAAGAAACTAAAAGAGATCTACAGATAATTGCAAAAGATAGATACATGGCAGGCAACAAAACCAGCAAACATCTGGCAAAGTTGGTCCAGAAAAAGAAAGGAAGAAATTATATAGGAAAAATTAAAAATGAACAAGGAGAGGAGATGTACAAAACAAAAGATATAGCTGAAACGTTCCGAGCATATTATGAAAATTTATATGCAGTTAAACAGAAAAACTGGGAGAAAAGAACTAAAACCTCAGATTTCCTGCAGGGGGCGGGACTTCCATCAGTGAAACCAACAGATGCCTCAACTATGGATAGGCCGATTACAGAAAGGGAAGTACAACTAGCGTTATCGGGTACAGCAATAGGGAAAAGCCCTGGACCCGATGGCTTTACTGTACTCTATTACAAAAAATGTAAAGATATTCTCATACCTCGACAATATTTTAACGGCCTAGGAAAGGACTATACCCTGAGTAAAGAAGCCGCCGAGGCAATAATAACTGTCATCCCGAAGGAAGGCAAGGATTCCAGGGTTTGCTCGAGCTATCGGCCAATATCTCTGTTAAAAAAAGATTTAAAACTGTTTGCAAAGATATTGGCCGAGAGAATAAAATGCGAGATGGTGGGGCTGATCCACCCAGACCAGACAGGGTTTATTCAGGGACGAGAGGGGAGGGACAATAGGGTAAGGACCCTCCTCCTGATTCAGGAAATGAGGAGAAGTAGAGTCCCCAGTCTACTCCTGTCGATCGACGCTGAGAAAGCGTTCGACAGGGTAGACTGGGGATTCATGTTACAAACCTTGGAGACCATGGGATTCGGAAGTAGGATGATGGGGTGGATTGGAACCCTATATAAAGCCCCAACGGCTAGGATTAAAATCAATGGAGGCCTCTCCCAATACTTCTCAATGAAAAATGGAACGAGACAGGGGTGTCCCCTCTCACCATTACTATTTGTACTGTCCCTCGAACCTTTTCTATCTAGAATACGCAAATGCCCTGTAATAAATGGAATTAAGGTGGGAAAAGAGGAACATAAGTTAGCGGCATTTGCTGACGATGTGCTCTTCTACCTGACCAATCCTAAAACTTCTATCCCAGAATTATTAAATATATGTAGTCAATATGGGGAAATTTCAAACTTTAAATTAAACATCAACAAAACGGAAATATTAAATGCTAGCACACCCAAGAAAGAAATGCTAACCCTTAGGCCTTGTACACACGGCTGAATATATCCGCTGTGAACACACGAGGCCTTGTACACACGAGGGGATATTTCCGCTGAACATGGTCCGATGGACCATTTCAGCCGAAAAATCCCCTCGTCTGTAGGGGCAAACGGACGCTTTTTGCCGGATTCATCCGGCGGAAAAATTTCAAAGCATGCTTTGAAATAATTCCGCCGGATAGCTGGCCGTCAGATATGTCCGCTGGTTAGTACGGCAAACCAGCGGACATATCTTGCCGCACATGCGTCGTATCCTGTGAATGGATCCGACACATGCGCGCGGAAGTGTTTACTTCCTGGTGCGGTGACGTGGCGGCGTCAACGTCACCGCCGCGTCACCGCGCTGTCCGCCGGCGGGGAATTTGATCCGATGGTGTGTACAGCCATCGGATCAAAACACCCCGGCGTAAATATACGCTGTAAACGGTCCGGGGACCGTTCACAGCGGATATATTCAGCCGTGTGTACAAGGCCTGAGAGTAAAACATAAATTCCCATGGGTAAAAGAGCTTAAATACCTGGGTATCTATCTGGCGAGCACGGAAAAAAGAATCTACGAAATTAACTACATCCCCCTGATAGAAGAAATTAAAAATGAAATAACTAGAATAAAAAATCGACCAATCTCGTGGTTTGGACGAATAAACTTCTGTAAAATGGTGTTGATACCTAAGATATTATACAAGTTCCAGATGATCCCGATTAAACTCCCAAAACAACTGATCTGTACCCTCCAAAAAATGATTATGAATTATATTTGGGGAAATAAGAAACATAGGATATCCTTCCAGACCCTCAGACAGACTAAAAACAAGGGGGGACTAGCCATCCCGGATCTCAAAAAATATTATGATGCAATAATTCTGTCGCGAGTAGTCGAATGGGCCAGAGTAAACACAGAAAAAAGATGGGTTAGTTTGGAGAATACTCTCGCAAACGTAAAATTAGAAAAAATAATATGGAATCCCCCACAATTTAGAGCACTTGATACAGAAACACATACAATCACTATGAATGCACTTAAGGTTTGGGATTATACACAAAAGAAAGTAGATAAAAATTTCAACAGTTAACCCACTTTATTCAGAAACTTCCCCAACTTTTAAGAACTGGGAACCAACTCTCAGACATAGAAAAATGATGTTCTCTGGATAGCAGGAAGGGAACCATATCTAAGATTTATAAGATTCTAATACAGTGGGAGGAACTAGATGTACACCCCTTCATTAAAAAATGGGAGAAGGAATTAGGGTCACGTTGTGATAGGTCCACAATAAATACAATTTTAAAACTGACCCACACCTCGGCTATCGACAGCCGATCCGCCGAAATGAATTTTAAATGCCTATCAGGCTGGTATCGAACACCAGAAAAACGTAGTAAATTTATGAACGACCAGTCAGCAGACTGCTGGAGGGGCTGTAAGTCACCTGGAACCATGGCCCACCTTTGGTGGGAATGCACAAAGGTTAAAACTTATTGGGAAAAGATCGTGAAAATAATAGAAGAGATCACAAAGGAAAAAATAAAAATAGACCCATGGACGGTACTTTTTCATGGAGGGGGAGAAGGGATCAAAAAATATAGAAAATCATTGGTGCCACACCTTTTAAATGCCGCCAAAAGGTTGATACCAAGGAAGTGGCAGGAAATAGAATGTCCCACGATATGGGAATGGATAGACACCGTGGAGGAAACATACATGATGGAAGACCTAAGAGATAGCTCAGAGGAAAACTGGGACAGTACAAAATGGGAAAACCGGAGAGTTTTTAAAAGATCATGGAGCTATGTAGAAAACCTAAGGCCGGAGGCAAATCTAGCTTAAATAAGATAAGAGATCATCAAATGGTGTGGTGGAAGGGAGGGAAGGGGGAGGGGGGGGCGGGGGGGGGATAGGAGAGGGGGGGGGGGTAGGGGGGATAGGCCAAATAGGGGAAAATATATTAACAAATGTACTTATAAATTGTGTAAAGAATAAAAACTCAATACATATATATATATATATATATATATATATATATATATATATAATAAACTCAAACAAAGAGGAAAAAAAAAAAAAAAGAGAGAGAAAACTTCCACAAATGATGCAAATCTGAAACAGAGACGAAAATTAAGCACCCCTACTACGAGCTGGTCTCGCATGTGCAGTAAAAGCTGACTGTGGAAAAAAAAAAAAAAAAAGAAAAGAAGCAAACCAAGAAAATGACTGGAACAGGGGCAGAAAAATTGGGCCTTAGTCACTGGTGGCGGTGTCACAACACTGCAAAACCCTCACAGATACTGTAATTGGAGCTCAGCAAAGAGTCACATGCTAAGTATTGCATTAAAAATTGTTATTAGACGCCCCTGTTAAACAGGGGCAGAAACATTGGGCCTTAGGTACACCAAAACACTGCAACCCCTCAGATACTTCAATTGGAGCGCAGAAAAGAGCCACATGCAAAGTATTGCATTAAAAATTCTTGTTAGACGCCCCTGTTAAACAGCGGCAGAAACATTGGGCCTTAGGCACTGGTGGCGGAGCCCAGAACTAAAAATGTTCTCAATGTTCTTAATAGCTATGAGCAAGATCAGTGAGGAGATAAAGGATATTCAATCAGCAGCATAACAGGAACAGTCACTCAGCATCAGTCTTGACCACTGGGCACTTAAACCCCCTTCCTAACCATATCAATTTTCAGCTTTCCGTGCTCTCACAATTTGAATGACAATTACTGAGTCATACAACATTGTACCCGTCTGTAATTTTTGTCCTTTTTTTTCACACAAATAGAGCTTTCTTTTGGTGGTATTTGATCACCTCTGTGGTTTTTATTTTTTGCGCTATAAATGAAAAAAGACTGAAAATTGTGTAAAAAAATAAAAATAAATTCTAATTTAGGTCATATTAGCGGGTTATTTCTCACACACAGCATATGCATACTAGAAATGACACCCCAAAACACATTCTGCTATTCCTCCCGAGTATGGCGATACCACACATGTGAGACTTTTACACAGCGTGGCCACATAGAGAGGCCCAACATGCAGGGAACACCATCAGGCGTTCTGGAGCACCCAGGCCAATTCTGAGATTTCTCTCCTACATGTAAAAACCATCATGTACTTGCTAAAAAATTACATTGAACCCCCAACTATTATATATGTTTTTTTTTTTTTTTTGGAAATACCCTAGAGAATACAATGGCGGTTGTTGCAACTTTTTATCTTGCACAGTATTTTCGCAGAAATTTTTTGAACGCATGTATTTTAAAAAAAAAAAGGTTTGTGCTTAAAAAAAAAAATCAGTAAAGTTAGCCCAATGTTTTTGCATAGTATGAAAGATGAAGTTACGCTAAGTAAATAGATACCTAACATGTCACCCTTCAAACTTACACACGCTCGTGGAATTGCAAGGTATTGGAGTATTGGGGTATTGTGGAGTATTGGGGTATTGCGGAATATGGGGGGTATTGCAGACTGTTGGGGGTATTGCAGAGTGTGGGGGGGTATTGCAGAGTGTGGGGGGGTATTTCAGACAGTATGGGGGGGGGTATTGCAGAGTGTGGTGGGCTATTTTAGAGTGTAGGGGGTATTGCAGAAAGTATGGGAGGGGGTATTGCAGAAGGTGGGGGGGTATTGCAGAGTGTGGGGGGGTATTGCAGAGTGTAGGGGGTATTGCAGACAGTATGGGGGGTATTGCAGACTATGGGGGTAATATTGCAGAGTATGGGGGGTAATATTGCAGAGTATGGGGGGTAATATTGCAGAGTATTGCGGAGGGAGGGATGGCTGGATCTGTGACTGCATTTGTCACAGATCCAGCCCACAGTGCTGGATCATTACACAATACCCAGTGGCGATCCTTACCTCCCTGGGGCCCCAAGCAAAATGACATGGCACATTAAAAATGAGACGCGGGGGGAGGGGGGGGGGGAGCTGACGACAGTGACAGGTCACATTCTGCTGTCGGAAATGACAGCGAGTTTAGAAGTGGGGTGAGGGGGGCGAAAATGACTTCTTACCAGGCGGGGACTCTAGTACTTTGGGGGCCCTTTACGTCTTTGCGGCCCTAAGCGGCTTGCATAGTGAGCCTATAGTGAGGATTGGCCCTGACAAGACCCTTTTTCCCCAATATACTTTGAAGAGCAGTATACAGGCGGTGCAAACAAGATAGGGACTGCAGGTTTCTTAAGTAGAATCAGAACCATGTCATACTTTGCTCCTGCAGATATTGCACAATTTCCTAAAGAGACCCTAAACAAACTACATGACTCTTGTGCTTGATGAGGCCACTGATGTTCCAGTGGTGGTGGGCCATGAGACTGTTCTATGAAGGCCTCCATTATTTCTGCAAGTCAAAATTTTGCCAAAAACAATAATGTCATTCAAGCATTAGCTTTCTACCCATATCTAACCCACAAACTCATGCACTGATCATAAAGTCCAAAACTCAATTTTCTTATCGTCGTACTGCGCGATCGTATTCACGACCTATTCTACCGCCGGCGAACTACGTAACTCACGCAATATCCCTTCATACACTGCGCATGCGGGAAGCTCCGCGTGTATCTCCGCCTATGATGATCGTTCTAGCAATTGTCACGCCCCTTTTCGGTCGGTCACTGCACTTCACTGAAGGCATGATGGAGGAGAGTCAGAGAGAGGAAGTTGCAACCTCAAGTGTGGAGAGAGGCCAGGCACACCCCAGGAGGAGCAGTAAACCAGCCACCAGTCTCAGGTTTGCGGAGCTGGTGGAGATGGTTTCAATTATTTCAATTCTAGGGCCTTACCCCAAACCGCAAAAGCTAAAGGGGAAGATTATGGATAAGGTGCGGAGGACTCTCCATGACAAATTCGGGGTGCAGAGGTCAAGGGTCCAGTTAAGTAATAAGTGGTCTGACCTGAAAAGGAGAAATCCAGAGGAGCTGGAGAGAATTAAAAAAGTCCTCATAACACGTAAGTAATTTTCATGTGTACTCTGAGTATTTATTTTTATTATTTTGCGGCATTTGCGGTATTTATTTCAGGTTGTGTATATATATACGGTTCAAAAATAGATGTTTCAAGGTTCATGTTTGTGGGCATAATATTTGGTTGGTCATTCCATTTAAGTTCTTTTTATGTGACAACAATTTTTTATTGAATGTACAGTTGTATTCAAAATTATTCAACCCCCACTGAAATTGATTGTTTTGCCGAGTTTGACACTGATTTTGATCATCCAGACAGCCCCGAAGTAGGGGGAACCCAGGCGCAGGGGCCACATGACTGGGGGAACACTGTGTTGAGCACACACAGGAAGAGGAAATGGCTGGTAAATAGTCCGGCCGGGGGGCGGGGCTTAGGCACACGAGGAGGGTCACATAAAAGGAGGAGGGGGCGGGGCCAGTCATTCGGGAGTCATCTGCAGTTGTGGTAACAAACAGGCTGTTTTTCCTGTATTGTTACCTCAGCTATGGATCAGCTGGAGGGCATGCTGGAGTGGCTCCTGCTGCGGCCAGACTAAATGGGGCTCAATGGCATGGGGAGCGGCTGGATTGCTACTGGCGGGCCCGGGTGACGGTACGTTCCGAGAAACACCCCCCACCCCCCCCCCCCCTCGCCGCGCTGGGCCAGTCGTTCAAGGCCGCCGACTGGATACAGCCCTGGGGGTTTCATCGGGTGTCGGTCAGCGGGGGAGTAGCCCACATGCCCCCCCCGCCTCCCCGGGGGGCAAAAAACGGCAGGCGGCTGCGGCTTCGTGTGAGGCTGGAAAGAAGGCCAGGCAGCAAGGAAAAGCGGGTCGGCGGGTGTCATCCCCGTCGCCTGGCAGGGCATCTCGGGGGACTTCTGGATCGGTGGCGCAGGCAGGTACTCCCGCCCCCGCGTGTCGCTTCACGGCGGGGGAGATCGGGGTGTGCGGCTGGGAGCCCATCAACCAGAGCGGCTGCAGCTATCCAGGGGGAAGCGGAGGTCCAAGGCGTTGTGACGACAGCGATTCGGGAGCGGCTGCTGCTGGATCGCAGGGGGGCTCTGCGGGGGAGATCGTTAGACGTGGTGCGGCCTGATCGCAGGGCTTCTGGCTTCTCATCGGGCAGTGGATCGGTGGCCTTGTCGGCGGGCTCTGCGTCCCTTGTGGTGCAAGGGGATCAACGTCGGAGGGTGAACTGTCAGACACGGACTCGGATGGTCTAGAGGAAGTAGCGGGCCCGTCAGCTGGGATCTGGAGCAACGGCCAGTCGGATGGTTTCCACTGGGCAGCAGGGTAAGTCGTCCTTTATATCACTGTCTGTTGTGTCTTCTGCAGCCGTTTCTTCTCCCCTCCTTCCCTTACACTTCCTTCTGCTTTAACTGCTGGGGGTTCTTTGCCGGGGGGGGGGGGCGTTGGGTTCTGGTGTACTTCAGTTGGGTGGGGTGGCTCTGCCGGTGGGAGGGGGGGGTCCCTGATGCGGGTGCGCTGTTGCTGCAGAAGCTGCTGTCATCCTTATTAAATGGTTGCAGGCCCCTGGTTGATGGGGGCCCGTTGGGCCCGCTCCGGCTGTCGCAGTACCTCCTTCGGCTGCGTGGTTGGTTCCGCCCGGGGTCGGGCTGGCTAATCCCAGTGCTGTGTGCGTTGGTTCAGGCCCTAGGCAGTTCTGTTGGGGGGGGGTGGTTACCCCCCCCCTCTCTGTTCAGTTAGCGGGCGTGGGGACGGTGTCCGCGTCCCGGGTGGGCACGGGGGTGTTACCACCTCTGCCAGCGCCACCTATAGACGGTCCCGCTGTGGGTGTTTCTCCTGCTGGGGCTACTCCAGGTGGGGCGGTGACGGACATGGTGTCAGGTTTAATGGCGGACGGGCTAAGGTTGGCGGACTCGGCTCGGCGCGAGGTTTATCTGTGTTATGATGCGCCTCTGGGGGCTCATTTGAGGGTTGAGGTGAAGGAGCGGATTTGGAAGGGGGAGTATGTGGAAATAATTTCGCTGCTCCCCCTCGAAGTTTAATTTAGATAAAGTGATGCCAGACGAGAGCAAGAAGGAGGAGGAAGAGAAGCGGCGTTATCGCCTGATTCCTCGTACCTTTGCGAATTGGGCGCATGTGTTTTACATTCTAGCTAGCGTGATTGGGAAAAAGCAGCTGGACCAGTGCGCGGGTTTATTTTGTTACATTCTGCGCTATGATGAGCAGTTTCGACAGAAAAAAGCTGATACGGTGGAATCAAAAAGATATCGCCCTGTGGATGAGACTAATGACTCAGGCCAGGGTTGTGCCGCAGCCCTTTCGGGAGGGGGCCAGGGGTGCTGGGGCTTCCTTGCTCCCGGCCGAAAAACGCAGGGGTTTCTGTTGGCAGTACAACGAGGGCTCCTGTAAGTTTGGGGGATCGTGTTGCTTCAGGCACGAGTGCTCCGGTTGTGGGGGAGCCTATCCCTTGTCGAAGTGTTTTAAGAGAGGAAAGAGGTTTGGTGACGCTGGCAAAAGGGAGGACGCCGGTAAAGGTGGACAAAATGGTGCCGTGCTTAAGTAGGTACCCGAATAGGTGCTCCGGCGTTGTCGTTGGGCTTTAAGGATGGTTTCCCGATTCCGAGCATTTGGGTGTTATACCCTCCATGGCGGCTAACCTTAAGTCTGCGTTGACTCGCCCGGAGGTGGTGACTGATAGGCTCCAGAAGGAGGTGGGTTTGGGCAGGATGGCGGTGCCATTTGATGCCCCGCCCGTGGGAGACTTGATGGTGTCACCGCTGTGATGGTTCCTAAACGGGAGCCGAATCAGTTTTGATTCATCCACCACCTATCGTACCCGAAAGGGGGCTCGGTGAACGAGGCCATTGATCCGGCATTGTGTACAGTGTGCTATGCATCTTTTATTGAGGCGGTGCGGTGGGTTCAACGTTTGGGCAGGGGGGCCTGGTTGGCCAAGACCGCCATTGAGTCGGCCTTTCGGCTCTTGTCGGTGCATCCAGACAGTGTGCGGTTGTTGGGATGTTGTTGGGAGGGTCAGTATTTTGTGGACCTGTGTTTTGCCCATGGGCTGCGCCATCTCATGTTCATATGTTGAGATGTTCAGTTCTTTTTTGGAATGGGTGGTTCGGGACCTGTCGGGTTTGGCCTCAGTGTTGCACTATCTAGATGATTTGATGCGTTTTCACTGCGACAATTTGGGTGTGGTTCAGGCTATTTCTTCATTGTCGGCTTCGTCGATGCCAGTGGTTCGTTTGCTACGGGCTTTGGTTTTAAAATGCTTGGCTTGGAATATCGTTATTTGTGCTGTGCATGTCCCCGGGGTCAACAATGAGGTGGCTGATGCACTCTCTCGTTTGCGGTGGGACAGGTTCCGGCAGCTGGCTCCGGAGGCGGATCGGGTGGGGGTTCCGTGCCCCAGTGGCTTGTGGGGCCTCGTGTGGGGGCGGTGATGGAGTTGGTCCGGAGGTCAGTAACTGACTCCATCTGGAGATCGTATGAACGGGTGTGGCAAGAATGGCATAGTTTGGTGAGTGAGCTTGGGGTGGGGTTCTCGGCTGAGGACCGGTTACATGTACTGTTATATTTTTTGGGTAAGTGTTGTGAGGAGGGGGTGTCAGTTTCCTCCTTGAACACAAAGATGTCGGGCTTGGCATTCCTGTTTCAGTTGAATGGTGTCGAGGATGTGACCAAGTCGTTTGTGGTCTGCAAGGCTTTGCGGGGTTACCGGAAAGGTCGCGTGCGTCCGCATTCTAGGAGGCCGGTTTCTCTTCACATGTTAGAGTCGTTTGTTGGTGTTTTGCAGGTGGTGTGTTCTTCACCTTTTGAGGCTCGTTTGTTTCGGGCGGCGTTTGTGTTGGCTTTTTTCGGGGCTTTGAGGGTTGGGGAACTGGTTAGCCCTTCTAAAAAGGTACCGGGTGGATTGCATGTGTCCGATGTGCGTGTCCTCGCTGACTCGGTTACGTTGCTTATTCTCAGGTCACAAAACGATCAAGTGGGCAAGGGCACCAAGGTGATCCAGGGTAAGGTGCCGGGGCTCGGGGTTTGTCCTGTGGAAGTTTGTCCTGTGGCTGGGTTTGCGCCCGCCAGGGGTGGGCCCGTTCCTGGTTCATGCGGATGGGCTTCCGTTGACCAGGTACCAATTTGGGGCAGTTTTTCAAACGTAGTTTGGTGGCGGGTGGTTTCTGTTCAGCGGAGTATTCCTCTCATTCTTTTCGGATCGGGGCAGCGACATAAGGCCCGCGGTGGGGCTTGTGAGATGAGGTCCTGCAGCGGATCGGTCGCTGGGGCCCCGCCGGTTCAGGTTGTATGTGCGTCCGCAGCTTTTGAGAGGGGGTGGGAGGTCAACGTTACTTTCTTTTCCTGTTCGTCAGTGTTCGTGATTTTGTTGGTCAATTCTTTGTCGGGGTGTGGTGGGCTGGGGGGTGGTTTGTCTGTTCAGTGTTGATTCTCTGTTCTGGTGTTCCCCGTTCTTTTCATGCTCGGTGTGCTTGGTCTGGATCTTGGGTCACTCCTATGTTCATTGGTCAGGAGTGAGGGTAGGCAGTTGGGTTTTTTCGCGGGAGTAGGCTACTGTCCGTTGGATCGGCATCCCTGGTATGCTTTGGTCCAGGGTGGTGCCGGAAGTTCAGCATTATGCTAGGCTGGACAGGGCCCCGGAAGTGCTATTGCTGCATGTCGGGGGCAATGACCTGTGCGTTAGAGCTTCCCGAGATCTGATTCGGGTCATCAAGTGGGACTTTATGCACCTCAGTAACGCATTCCGCGACACTTTGGTGGTTTGGTCCGAAATGGTGGGGAGGTTGGCCTGGAGAGGCGCTCGGCCTGTAGACAGGGTTAAGTGGGCCAGGATTAAGGCCAATAAGGCCGTCTCTAAGTTTGTCGCCCATCACGGGGGGTTGGTGGTTCGCCATTGTGAGCTAAAAAGGGAGTTCCCCCTTTTCCTCAGTAGTGATGGGGTGCACTTGACCCCTGTGGGCATTGACTTGTGGGTCCTGGGGCTCCATGACGGGTTGCAACGGGCCTTAGGGCTGTGGCGGGCCGCACACGTGTGAGGTGTCACCGTATGCGTCTGTGGCATTGGTTTTGGGGCTCCTGAGAATTGGGTGGGGGTGGTATAGAGATATAAGATCGATATACCTTAGATGGTTGGTAGGAGTTGGGGCCTGTCATGGGATGGGCACCTTCCCTATCCGGTTAGGTGGGGGCTACTGGCAATCGGGCTGAAGAGTAAATGAAGGAGGAAGCTATGGTCTCTTGAGCTTATGACGTACGGCTAGAGGCCCGGACACTTTCTGTTGGAGGACAGCCCATTGCCTTGCACTTTTTATTTCCCTTTCTCTCAGGAACCTTTGTGTCTACAGTGTTGTGTCTACAGTGTTGTGTCTACAGTGGTTGTTGTTTGGGTTAATTTATTCAAAAAGAATGTTGGTAAATGTTAAAAAGTTTATACGGTTATATATTTTTTTAAATGGTTGTTTAAAAGTTAATTTTATATTTCCCTTTTGGATTTAATAAAGGGGCCTTTGTTGGCCATTTAATCCAGAAGGTGTCGAGTGTTTAATGTAGGTGGTTAAGAGGTGGGTGGTTGGTTATTTAGCAAACACTAGTAGTACACCAGTCAAGACAGCCCCGAAGTAGGGGGAACCCAGGCGCAGGGGCCACATGACTGGGGGAACACTGTGTGGAGCGCACACAGGAAGAGGAAATGGCTGGTAAAAAGTCTGACCGGGGGGCGGGGCTTAGGCACACGAGGAGGGTCACATAATAGTAGGAGGGGGGTGGCCAGTCATTCGGGAGTCATCTGCAGTTGTGGTAACAAACAGGCTGTTTTTCCCTCCCTCCCTCCCTGGGGAAGTGTCTGGTATGGGTGTGTGTTTTTCATCATCTTTTTGTTTTTCAGGTGGTCTGTGGCATTGGTTTTGGGGCTCCTGAGAATTGGGTGGGGGTGGTATAGAGATATAAGATCGATATACCTTAGATGGTTGGTAGGAGTTGGGGCCTGTCATGGGATGGGCACCTTCCCTATCCGGTTAGGTGGGGGCTACTGGCAATCGGGCTGAAGAGTAAATGAAGGAGGAAGCTATGGTCTCTTGAGCTTATGACGTACGGCTAGAGGCCCGGACACTTTCTGTTGGAGGACAGCCCATTGCCTTGCACTTTTTATTTCCCTTTCTCTCAGGAACCTTTGTGTCTACAGTGTTGTGTCTACAGTGTTGTGTCTACAGTGGTTGTTGTTTGGGTTAATTTATTCAAAAAGAATGTTGGTAAATGTTAAAAAGTTTATACGGTTATATATATTTTAAAATGGTTGTTTAAAAGTTAATTTTATATTTCCCTTTTGGATTTAATAAAGGGGCCTTTGTTGGCCATTTAATCCAGAAGGTGTCGAGTGTTTAATGTAGGTGGTTAAGAGGTGGGTGGTTGGTTATTTAGCAAACACTAGTAGTACACCAGTCATGTCATCCTGCTTACAATTAAATCAAAGAGGCACGTGTAGGTCAGACAAATATAACATAACATTTATAATGAAATAACCACAAATGTCTTTTCTGTGCTCACATCATTATCAGTTTTATTCAACCCCCAATTGACATTCAATCTTAGTACTTAGTACAACATCCTTTTACAGTTATAACAGCTTTTAAACTTGAAGCATAGCTTGACACAAGTGTCTTGCAGCGATCTACGGGTATCTTCGCCCATTCGTCATGGGCAAAAGCATCCAGCTCAGTCACATTCCTAGGCTTGCGCACTGCAACTGCTTTCTTTAAGTCCCACCAGAGGTTCTCAATCGGATTTAAGTCTGGTGACTGCGATGGCCACTCCAAAATATTCCAGCCTTTAATCTGCAACCATGCTCTAGTTGACTTGGAGGTATGCTTGGGATCATTGTCCTGTTTAAAGGTCCAACGTCTCCCAAGCCTCAGGTTTGTGATGGACTGCATCACATTGTTATCCACTATCTCCTGTTACTGAAGAGAATTAATGGTACCTTGCAGACGCTGAAGCTTCCCTGTACCTGCAGAAGCAAAACAGCCCCAAAGCATGATTGACCCCCCGCCATGCTTCACAGTAGGCAAGGTGTTCTTTTCATCATAGGCCTTGTTCTTCCTCCTCCAAACATAGCGTTGATCCATGGGCCCAAACACTTCTAATTTTGTTTCATCAGTCCAGAGAACACAATCCCAAAACTTCGGTGGTTTGTCCACATGATTTTTGCATACTGCAGTTGAATCTTCTTATTCTTTGGAGACAGCAAGGGGGTGCGCCTGGGAGTTCTGGCATGGAGGCCTTCATTATGCAGTGCGAGCCGTATTGTCTTAGCAGAAACTTCAGTGCCCACATCTGACAAATCTTTTCTCAGTTCCTCAGCAGTCACAAGGGTACTTTTCTCCACTCTACGCTTCAGGTAGCGCACAGCAGTCAAAGTCAGCATCTTCTTTCTGCCACGACCAGGTAGCGTTTCAACAGTGCCCTTTGCCTTTAATTTGCGAATGATGCTTCCTATGGTGTCTCTTGGTATGTTTAACATCTTTGCAATCTTCTTATAGCCATTGCCCTTTCTTGTGAAGAGTAATCACCTCTTCTCTTGTCTTCCCGGACCATTCCCTTGACTTCACCATGTTTGTAACCACGCTAGTAAATGTCTATAAGGAGCCGAGTATCAAAGTCATTTGAAAGCTGCCTGATTGTTGCTTATTAGGCTTTATTGCACCTCCCTGACATCCACAGGTGTTTTCAAGACCTGATTGAAAAGACTTCAATGAACCTCTTTTCTTCAGAGAAGTAGTCTTTAAGGGCCTGAATAATTGTGTAAACGAAGAATTCACAAAATAACCATTTACGTTTTAGCACCCTCACCCCGCTTCTCAACTCGCTGGCTGCATGGGAGAAGAGGCAATAAGTCAGCAACCCTTCCTTCACAATTTCATGTAAGATGTCATTTCCTAAAGCAGAACACCCCCTCCCCCCACCTCTCAACTTTCTTTAATGTGACATGTCACTGTCGTCAGCGCCCCCCGCTTCTCTTTTTTCATGTGTTATGTCATTTTGCTTCTTGCCCCAGGGAGGTAATGATTGGCACTGAGTGTTGGCCACAAGAACAAACCAGTTAGGGTGTCACACAGAGGTGATCCAGTGTATACTTGTTGTTTTTCCATGTAGGAAATGGATAAAATCCTGTGTTAAGCATAGAAGGATTGCAAAAACAGACAATTGTACCACACTTTTCAAAAAGAATGATTGATATTCTTCTTTTAGGCCTCTAATCTCTTTGATTTATGTATCCCTTTTTTTTTTACAATCTCATAGGGCACAAGGAAGCTGCTGAAGTCAACACGCCACAGACAACCCTCAGACAAGACCCACCCTCGACGGTTGGGCAGGAATTGCAGAATCCAAGCACATCAGGTCAGTGTCCTACAGCACAGCTGCAGGTAATACATGTAGGCCTACATAATATTAATACATGTTTTTTTTCCCAAATTTCAGGAGGTGTCGGAGGTGTTGGCGGCACGGTCGACACCAACAGTGCCAATGTCCTTATCGGGGAGATAAGGTCATGTATCTCTGACCTAGAGGAAACAAACCTCATTCTTCAAAATGTTTTAAATAAAAAACAACTTTTGGAACAAAAAATAAAGAGTCTGGTAGAGGAGCTGGGCAGGGATTTAAATAAAACATAAAAAAGAAAAAGAAATACAAGTTTAAAAATCTTAAAAAATAGAAATATGCCTTGACCCCAAAAAAAAAAAAAAAATTAGATTACGATGTAATTTTGAATAAATATAAATAAACGCTTTGTGAGATAATAAATATTTTTGGATACTGAACAATGTCTGCCTTATTATTATATCTGTTATATCCTCGGTGTTGTGAGGGACACAAGACTCTGGTCTGGAACAATGGATGTTTATTTCAGTACAGGCTGTACACTGTAAAATCCATCTCAGGACATTACAGGTTATATGCTTCCTACATGTGGTCTCTCTAAGATGGCTACTATGCCCCTTGACCCTTGTCATCACTGCTGGGTGGAGCCAGCCTTAAAGTGCAAGTACATGTGAAACCCTTCAGGTATAACAATATAAATGCTGTCTAAAATAAGAAATCTATGTTTGTGGTGTTTACATTGACAATGATGAGTATTCAGTAAAGGGAAATAAACAGGACACAATGATAACGTAGGAGAAAGCTAGAATGAACTCAAATGATAAAAGAATCCAACCAAGAAAATTACTGGAACACAATTTTGGCCTTAGGCACTGGTGGCGGTGTCACAACACTGCAACCCCGCACAGATACTATAATTGGACCGCAGAACAGAGCCACATGTAAAGTATTGCATTAAAAATTGTTATTAGATGCCCCTATTACACAGGGGCAGAAAAATTAGGCCTTAGGCACAACAGAACACTGCAACCCCTCCCAATATCTTTAATTTGTGCACAACAAGGAGCCACGTGCAAAGTATTGCATCAGAAATTTGTATAAGACGCCCCTTTTTTCAAAGGGGCAGAAACATTAGGCCTTAGGCACAACACAACACTGCAACCCCTTGTTATTAGGCGCCCCTGTTAAACAGGGGCAGAAAAATTAGGGCTTAGGCACTGGTGGTAGAGCCCAGAAATACAACAATTCTTACTAGCTTTCAGCAAGAAAAGTGAGCAGGAGAAGGATATTCCATCAGCAGCATAACAGGACAGTCACTCAGCATCAGCTATCACGCTTGTAAGGATAAACTCACCAAGGCCAAGATCCTGAGGGCGGCTCCCTTTGCGACCTAGCGTGGACCGCCCCCTGGAGTGGGGACAGGGGGACGGACGCACCAGGAGGCACCGGTACCGACAGGCAGATGCAGGCTGGATCTGTAGAGCAGAGACTGGACTGGAAGCGAGTCACTGGGGGTCAGCGTAGGAAGCACACAGCGGTGGTCCGGAAGTCCAGGTAGCTCAAACAGGAAACAGGCAGAAGATAATCCGGGAAACAGGCCGTGGTCAGGAGGGTAGGAGAGAGCAGGAAGTCCAAAGGTTCAGAGCCAGAGGTCAAGGGCGGAAGAAGACAGCAGTCCGGTAAACGATAGCCAAGGTCAGAGGAATCAGGATCAAAGGTCGTAGGTAGCAAATACACTCAGAAGCTGTGACAAGCCAGCAACCAGACAGGGGGAAGAGGATGGCTTAAATAGCCCACCTAAACCACTGGTTGGCCGGATGGGGAGCGTGCCTGTGCGCGTCCGTGCGCGCGCCCGCGCCTATGCCGTGCACGCGCGCGCCCGAGCCGCGCATGCGCGCGCCCGAAGTAAACGACCGCGATAGCGCGGCTCTAAAGGATCGGACAGCGCTGGTGCTCTGACAGTGCCCCCCCCCAAGGGGCGGGCTCTGGACGCCCAAACTGTCCATCCACTCATGATGTTCCCGATGAAAAGTTTGGATCAGCCGAGGGGCATGTACATTTCTGGAAGGCTCCCAGGAATTGTCCTCAGGGGGATAACCTTTCCACTTGATTAAGTACTGCAGTTGCCTCCCCCTTTTTCTACAGCTCAGGATGGACTCCACCTCGAATTCCTTTTCTCCTTCGACCTCCACTGGAGGAGGTGGGAGTTCTTCTCTCCCTGGGAAAACATTTGGTAGGACAGGCTTGAGCAGGGATGCATGTAAGACAGGGTGAATCCTGTAGGAGTTTGGTAGTTCCAATTCAAAAGCCACGGGGTTGATCTTCCGAATGATTTTAAATGGGCTGATGAATCTAGGGCCCAGTTTCCGGGAAGGGATTGGTAATTTGAGGTTTGCCCCGATAACCAGACCTTTTCTCCAACTTCAAAGTCCGGGCACTCCTTCCTCCCCTTGTCCTAAAACTTCTTGTAACTTTTTTGGGCTTGCTGCATTGTCTCCTGGAGTTTCTGGAAATTTTGTTGCATAGCAACTATGCGGTCCTGGACAGCTGGGACCGATATTTCAGGAATAAAGTCAGGAAGAAAGGAGGGATGGTATCCAAGGTTGGCCCAGAATGGAGTTTGGTTAGTAGACGAGTGAATGGAATTGTTATAGGCAAACTCTGCCGATGGCAGCAAAGATACCCAGTCATTTTGAGATGATGAACAAAAACAACAGAGGTATTGCTCCAACGTTTGGTTGGTCCTCTCTGTCTGGCCATTGGACTGCGGGTGGTAGGCAGACGAGAGGCAGATCTTAATTTCTAGTGACTTGCAGAGTTCCTTCCAGAACTTGGAAGTGAATTGCACACCCCTATCAGACACAATGCTCGTGGGTGCCCCATGGAGTCTTATAATTTCCTTAAAAAAAATTCTGCCTGTCTCAGCCACGGAGGGTGTACCAATCATGGGCAAGAAGTGTGCTAATTTGGACAGTCGATCAATCACCACTAGGATTGTAGTAAAACCTTCGGAGGGAGGCAGGTCCACAATGAAATCCATTGAAATATCTGTCCATGGGCGCTCCGGAACAGGGAGAGGTCTGAGTAGGCCCCAAGACTTGGTGTTCGGACCCTTGCAGCGCTGGCAGCGGGTACAAGAAGACACATAGTTTTTACAGTCTAATTTTGACTTCGGCCACCAGAAGGAGCGTCCGATTAGCTCTGAGGTCTTCCGTGCTCCAAAGTGGCCCGCCAGCTTATGATCGTGGAATGTGCTTAACACCAACTGCCTTATTTCCGTAGGTACAAAGACTTTGCCCCGTGACCACAGTAACCGTCATGTTTTTCCAGAGAGAGTGCCAACTGATCGGTGCATTGGTCGGAAGCCCTCTTAAGAGAGGTAAGAAAGTCAACTTGAGAAACTAGAAAAAAAATCCTGGGAGTTAAGATGGTACTAGGCTCTAGCGGACCGGGCGTTCAGTGAACATTCTGGAGAGGGCGTCTGCTTTCCCATTCTTTGACCCAGGTCTGAAGGTGATGTGGAAATGGAAACGGGTGAAGAACAATGCCCAACGAGCTTGTCTTGGTCTTAAGCGCTTGGCAGATCGTAAGTACTCCAAGTTTTTATGGTCCGTAAAAATCAGAATGGGGTGAAGGGCGCCTTCCAAGAGATATTTCCATTCCTCTAGTGCAAACTTAATAGCCAGCAGTTCCCGGTCCCCGACGTCATAGTTTCTTTCCGGAGGGTTTAGTTTCCGTGAAGCGTAGGCTACAGGGTGTAGCAGGGATTTGGGTCCCTGTCTCTGCGACAGGATAGCTCCAATGGCGGTTTCCGAGGCGTCCACCTCCAGGATAAAGGGTAAGGTTGGGTCCGGGTGTTTTAGAACAGGTGCCGACGAAAACAGGGTTTTAAGTTTGGTGAATGCCTCTTGTGCTTCTTAAGACCAGTGGAAACGGCACCCCTGCTGGGTTAGTTTGGTAATGGGGGACACAATGGACAAAAGCCGGCAATGAATCTTCGGTAGAAGTTGGCAAAGCCAATAAACCGCTGTACCCCCTTTTTGTCGGCCGGTGCTGGCCAGTCCTGGGCGGCCTTGACCTTTTGCGGGTCCATGGATATCCCATTAGTAGAGATGATAAAGCCCAAAAACTGAATTGTGGTCTTTTCAAATTCTCATTTCTCAGCTTTAAGGTATAATTTATGTTTTCTGAGGATGGCCAAGACTTGTTTAACGTGGACCCGGTGCACTTCAAGGGATACTGAGAAGATGAGGATGTCATCTAAATAGACGACTAGGAAGTCATCCAGAAGATGTCGTTCACCAGGTGCTGGAACGTGCCAGGGGCATTACAGAGCCCGAAGGGCATCACCAAGTATTCAAAATGGCCAAACTTTGACCTGAAGGCCGTCTTCCATTCATCCCCGGGCCTGATTCAGACGAGGTTGTAGGCCCCCCGGAGGTCAAGTTTGGAGAAGACCTGGGCTGAACGGAGTCGCTGAAAAAGTTCTGGGATAAGGGGTAACGGATACCGGTTTTTGATAGTAATTTTATTCAACAAAAAAGATTCCTGCCCCGGCTGGCGAAGAAGAAGGGAGAATAAACTTTTTTTCTAAGTTTTAATTGAGATAAGCCTTGAGGGCTACTAATTCAGTCTCTGATAAAGGAAACATCCTCCCGAAAGGGATCTTAGAACCAGGCAGCAGGTCGATGGGACAATCGTATGACGGGTGTGGTGGAAGACGGTCTGCCTGCTGTTTGTCAAAAACATCCCGGAAATCCGCGTAAACTGAGGGGACGTGTTGAAGGTCTTCTGGCGCCGGCATCAAGGTAGAACAGGCGGATTTAGTGGGTATGAGACAATGTTGAGCACAATAAGCTGAAGGGAATTTAATTTCTTTCTCGCACCAGTCTATACTGGGTTGGTGTGCTTGTAGCCATGGGAGCCCTAGAATGATGGGGGACAATGGAGACGGGATAAGGTCTAGGCACAGGTACTCTTGGTGACCGGTATCCGAGACGGCGAAAATAGGCAGGGTTTCATGGGTAACCAGTCCTGAGCGGGGTAGAGAGCCATCTGCCAAATGGATCTGTAAGTGGAAGTCCTTAGGACGACAGGGGACATGCAGCTTCTGAGCCAGGGCGGAGTCCAAAAAGCAGCTGCAAGCCCCGGAGTCAACGATGGCCGGCAGCCGAGTTGCCCCCTCCGGGAGCTGTAGGGAAAGAAAGAGGACAACGTAAGTCTGAGGTAAGTTGGTAATGTGGTAATTGATGGTGGGAGGAGATCTAGACTTACTGGGTCTAATGGGACAGGTGCGGAGGAAGTGGCCTGCCCCACCGCAATACAGGCACAGATTAGACTGACGTCTACACTGCCTCTCCTCAGGAGTGAGGGGAGCCCGGACCAGACCAAGCTGCATGGGCTCAGGATCTCGAAGAGAGGAGGCGGGCGGAACCGGGAGAGGTGGAGGAGCTGGAGGGAACCTTGGTGGGGCCCAGTTGGGCCGAGTTACTTGAGAACGTTCTGATCGTCGTTCCCGTAGGCGTCTGTCAAGTTGGGTAGCTGATTGAATCAATGCTTCCAATGTGGCAGGCGGATCAATTCTAGCTAGTTTGTCCTTGAGGGACTCCGATAGACCTTGGCGGAATTGATATTTCAGGGCGGCCTCGTTCCACCCTGTGTCAGCAGACCACTTTCGGAATTCCGCAATGAAGTCCTCCACCGGTCTCCTCCCCTAATTAAGCTGGTGGAGAGTAGCTTCGGCCGTGGCCGAGCGCAGGGGGTCATCGTAAAGTTCAGACATGTTTTTAAAGAATGTGTCTATAGTGTCTAATATTGGGCTCCTCTATTCCATTAGGCTGTGTGCCCAAGCTTGTGGTTCGTCCGCGAGCAGAGAAATCACGAAGCCTACCTTCACGGCTTCCGAACAGAAAGTTCTGGGTTGCAGGGCCAGGTACAGTAAGCAGGCGTTTTTGAACGCCCGGAATTTCTTGCGGTCACCAGAAAATCGCTCAGGTGTTGGTACGCGAGGTTCTGGATGGGTGACAACCATCGCTGGTCCTGGAGAAGATTGGGGGGTGGATGTCCCCGTAGCTAGAGCTTCTGAAGTGGCCGAAGGTCCAGGTGTGACAGTCATTTGTTGGAGGCGCCCATCCATTTCTAAGTATCCTTCCTGTAACTTCGGTACCGCTTCAGTTAGCGCTGAGACTTGTTGGCATAGGGCCAGATTCACGTATTCCAGAGCATCTTTGCTCTGGAGTAACGCTTCTGATTTGCGTTGCGCTGCCGAAATTTTAGGAGCAAGTGCTGTCATTCACGAAGCACTTGCTCCTAAAGTTGCGGCAGCGCATCACAAATGAGCCGGCGGAATTCAAATGTAGCGGGTACGGGGCGTGTAGTATGCTAACTACGCGCGATCCCGCCGCCAACGTACTGCGCATGCGTCGAGTGTCAAAACATCCCCGTGCGCATGCTCCAAAATCTGTGAATGAACGTCAATGACGTCACATTCCCATTCATGACCGTTTTACGCAAGCAACGTTTTTTTTTTTTTTTTTCCGACGCGATGACGACGCCTATACCTAACATAGGATACTCCAACCCCATGTAGGTATATCTATGCGCCGCGTATCCCGTCCGGAAACGTCGTATCGTCATTGCGTCGCGCCGGATTTCGATCGTGAATTGCCGATTTCCGCTCATTAACATATTTTTTGAGCGTAAATCGGCGGGAACGCCCCCGGCGCCATTTTTAAGTTGAAGTAACGATGCGATGGCGAAACTCAGTTACGCTGCTCGCATCGGAACTTCAACCCGGCGTTTCTTGTTTTCTGGTTACAGAAAACAGAAACGCCGGCTCAAAGCCACAGTTAGGCTGGCGGATCACTCGATCCGCCAGCGTAACTGTTCCTGAATCTGGCCCATAGAGTCTCAAACGGGGAGCGCGCCCTGTCGGTCTCGGACATCTGGCTGGCTTCTACTATCACACTTGTAAGGATAAACTCACCAAGGCCAAGATGCTGAGGGCGGCTCCCTTTGCGACCTATCGCGGACCGCCCCCTGGAGTGGGGACAGGGGGACGGACGCACCAGGAGGCACCAGTACCGACAGGCAGATGCAGGCTGGATCTGTAGAGCAGAGACTGGACTGGAAGCGGGTCACTGGGGGTCAGCGTAGGAAGCACACAGAGGTGGTCCGGAAGTCCGGGTAGCTCAAACAGGAAACAGGCAGAAGATAATCCGGGAAACAGGCCGTGGTCAGGAGGGTCGGAGAGAGCAGGAAGAGGTCAAGGGCGGGAGAAGACAGCAGTCCGGTAAACGATAGCCAAGGTCAGAGGAATCAGAATCAAAGGTCGTAGGTAGCAAATACACTCAGAAGCTGTGACAAGCCAGCAACCAGACAGGGGGAAGAGGATGGCTTAAATAGCCCGCCTATGCCGCTGATTGGCCGGATGGGGAGCGTGCCTGTGCGCATTCGTGCGCACGCCCGCGCCGCGCGCCTATACCGCACACGCGCGCGCCTATGCCGTGCACGCGCACGCCCGAGCCGCGCATGCCCGAAGTAAACGGCCGCAATAGCGCGGCTCTAAAGTATCGGACAGCGCTGGAGCTCTGACATTCTTAAAGGGATCTGACATTTCATCAAAAAATTCTTATTCAGTAACATCAGCATCAGGTGCTTGGTAGCTGGTGCTAATCCAACCCTGATTCATTTTGATGAAGGTCAGTCGATCAACAGAGTCGGTGGAGAGGCGCACCCTGTGATCGGTCACAAAGCCTCCAGCAGCACTGAATCTGCGTTCTGAAAGAACACTGGATGCAGGGCAAGCCAGTAGCTCAATTGCGTACTGTGCAAGCTCTGGCCAGTGATCCATCCTCAAGACCCAGTAAGCCAGAGGATTTTCCGTGGGGAAGGTGTCCAAGTCGGATCTTGCCCCTAGGTATTCCCGGACCATGTAAACCAGACGCTGGCGATTGTTGCTGGAACCGGTCAGACCTTGGGGCTGCGGACTAAAAAATTGTCTGAATGCATCGGTCAGACGGCCACCTTCTCCACCGCTCCTTCTGTGACTCACCGAACCCTCAAGAACACGATGTCCAGGGCCAGGTTTTAGAAATCCCCCCTTCTGGGAACGCATTGAACAGACCCTTCTGCAAGGCCTCCGGCAGCAGTTTCATCTTCTGCTCCCTCTGCGATGGCAACATAAGGTCCGCAACCTTACTCTTGTAACGTGGATCAAGGAGAGTTGCCAGCCAGTAATGATCCCTCTCCTTGATAGCACTTACACGAGGATCCTTACGCAGGCTTTGCAGGATCAGGGAGGCCGTGCAGCGTAGGTTTGCAGAGACATTAGGGGCACAGTCCTCTGGGTCACTGAGAATGACAGGATCAGCAGCCACCTCATCCCAGCCACGTAAAAGTCCACGTGTTCCTTGGGACTGTAAATGATCCCTTGAAGACTGCTGCTGTTGATGCTGAGAGCTAGGCTCCACCTCCATGCTGCTGATACAATCCTCCTCCCCCTCCTCCTCCTCATCCTCCTCCTCCTCTTCCTGTGTTCTAGGTGGGCAAGCAGGAACAGTGTCTGGATAAAGGGGGCCTTGAGAGGTAAGGAAGTCCTTCCTCTTCCTCCCTCTGTTCTGCCTCAAGGGCCCTGTCCATTATTCCACGTAGGGTGTGCTCCAACATGTGAATAAGCAAGACAGTCTCACTGGCTTCAGAGAGGACTGGGGGTCTAGTGGGGTTGGAGGTCACAGAAGGGCAAGGGGAGGTCCGCTTCGGTCTTTGGTGTGGGTCTTTCTAGTATGCTTGCCAACGAGCTGCATGGCAGCTCGACATATGTCTGGACAAACATGTGGTGCCCAAGCGGGTGATGTTTTGGCCACGCGAGATACGCTTGAGACATATGTTGCAAACAGCAAAGGTACGATCTGATGGACATGTTTCAAAAAAGGCCCACACCAAAGAACTTTTGCTGTACCGTTGAGACACAGCAGCGCCACGTAATGCAGTTGGTGTGCTGCCCTTAAGCTGACCCTTGGAGGGCATCCTGCCTCTTTGGAGATGTGACTGTGCCTCATCCTCCTCCTCCTCCTCTTCCTCCTCCTCTCTCCTATCAGGCACCCAGGTAGAGTCAATGACCTCATCATCCCCTCCCTCTTCATCATCACTGTCGAAAAACCTGGCAGTATGCTCCAGCTGGGGGAACATCACTCCCAGATTGTTGTCCCTCTCGGCCACCCCCTCTCCCTGGGCTCACATCAATGCCTTCCTCTATCTGTGTTCCGTCATCGGAGTCTTCAAAGCGCTGCGCATCTTCATGTAACATGTACCCAACACTGTGTTGAAACAGTTTGGGGGACTCCTCAAGAGGACACGGTGGGACTAGGGAAGGATTGTGTGATGCCATTGTGCAGAGGGTAGAGGACGCCTTGGCAGCTGCTTTGCCAGACAAACTATGATCAGTCTGTGTGAGGGAGGATGAGGAGGATGAGGACGGCTTGGTCATCCACTCAACTAATTTCTCTGCATGTTGAGGCTCAACACGGCCAGCTCCCGAAAAGAAGGACGAGCGGCCACGGCCATGTGCTGAAGAGGATAAACCACATCCACCACCAGCATTACCTCTAGATGCAGAGCCTGCTTGCCCTCGTGACTCTCTGCCTCTCTTTGTCCTTCCAGTAATATTTATGCATTCAGGTGCTATGTAACAAAACAGACGCAGTCACAGAAACTGCGTTCAGGTGTTAGTAAACTCCACACAAGCAGTAAGAGCGACTGCGTTCAGCTGCTATGTAACAAAATAGTCGCAGTCACACCAACTGCGTTCAGGTGGTATTAAACAGCAACCGTACAGTAAGAGCAACTGCACTGAAGTGCTATGCAACTAAATAGTCGCAGTCACACCAACTGCCTTCAGGTGGTATTAAACGGCAACCGCACAGTAAGAGCGAGTGCGCTGAAGTGCTATGTAACTAAATAGTCGCAGTCACACCAACTGTGTTCAGGTGGTATTAAACAGCAACCGCACAGTAAGAGCGAGTGCGCTGAAGTGCTATGTAACAAAATGTAACGGTCACCACCGCTTACGATCTTCCATCCAACCACGACAAGCTTATCTGACACACACCGACAATATTGCATACACGATCCATATCCTTTCCCAGAATAAGACGAGACAGAGCTCCGTTCTTGCTTCCAAAGATATAACAATTTATTGGTATTTTCTCAGCTTCTTATACAGTCTCAAGCATAATGCAGTTTATCACAGGACAATGCAATCTCCACCCCCCTATTCACTCACTGAGGATAATTCTTTAATTGGTAGCTAGACATGACGGCACCGTATCATCAATAGGGTTCAATTACCTTGAATAGTAACACAGACATCTAGTTGAATAAGTTCTCCAGACAGCTTTATCACACAATGGCAGAGTCTTGTGAGAGTGGGTGCAATCAACACCTTCAACGGAATGTCTTTACAGTGAATAGCCAACACCTTAAGATATTTCAATAGCATATTATACAAAGGTATGACTCACTCTGGTCTTGTAGACCTGAATTAACACCTTTCAAAAGCATGTGTGCCTAGATTGCATAGCTAACAGCTTTTGATATTTGAAGACATTCTGCATGAATTATTATTAATGTCCCTTATTAATGTCTTCTGTAATATATGAATTATGATTCTTTGTCACCCTATGGCCCCAGTGGACATAAGGTGACCCTAGACATAGGAATATCTCAGTCTGTCACGGGCCATTCCGTTACATCTCTCCCCTTTAGGTGGGAGACGGACACAGGTGGTAACCCCAAACGGGTTGACTCCGAAGTCCGTCAGTAGGTCCAGTCCTCCAATGCTGGTCTCCATACTGTACCCCAAATAAATGGCTCCAAACTGAGCATTACTCACCCCGCCAACCTCTGCCTCTCTCAGAGAACACGCCTGCCGCTGGGGAGAAGGCAGGGTGGCTGGGCTCAGTCCATCATGCTGTTGGGGGTCTGGGCCAACTGCCCCCCCTTCCTGGGGTATACCAGTGGAGACTGAAGTCCCATCCACTGGTGCTTGGTGAAAACCCCCCTGTGCTTGCAAAGCAAAGCCGACATCCTCCTGTCCCAGTCCTGTACCATTTTCTGAGGTTGTGCCAGTGGAGACTGAAGTCCCATCCACAACCCCCTCTTCTGTTAGTGAGGAGCAGAGGCCCATGACACTCTGCTCTGTTGCCAGCTCTTCCGCTGGGTTGCTGTGAGTGGAGACCACAGTCCCATCCACTACCACAGGGTCCCCCTCTTCTGTTAGTGGAGAGCAGAGGTCCGTGACCCTCTGTTCTGTTGCCAGCTCTTCCGCTGTGTTGCTGTGAGTGGAGACCACAGTCCCATCCACTACCACAGGGTCCCCCTCTTCCGTTAGTGGAGAGCAGAGGTTCGTGACCCTTTGTTCTGTTGCCAGCTCTTCCGCTGGGTCGCTGTGAGTGGAGACCACAGTCCCATCCACTACCACAGGGTCCCCCTCTTCCGTTAGTGGAGAGCAGAGGTCCGTGACCCTCTGTTCTGTTGCCAGCTCTTCCGCTGTGTTGCTGTGAGTGGAGACCACAGTCCCATTCACTACCACAGGGTCCCCCTCTTCCGTTAGTGGAGAGCAGAGGTCCGTGACCCTTTGTTCTGTTGCCAGTGATTCAGCTGGGGGTAAAAGCTTTACCACCTCAGCTTGTTGTTGGAGAGAGGGGCCAACCGCCCCGGCTCTCTGGAACTCCACACCATCCGCTTCGGCTTTAGGGATGAAAATCTCCATATTTTCCACTGCCGATTCATCAGCCATGATTTTACAGTTATCTGACCTTTCCTCATAGTCCCAGGCAATGGGAGCCCCACCCTGCTGCTGAGCCGATTTTAGCAGCTGTCTGTAGGCAACCTCCAGCTCCAATTCTTGAATGGCCAGAAATTCTAAATCTTCCTGTGACCAGTGGCCTCCCGAGATATTTAATTTTTCCTCTCTGTGCTCCATTATGTCCTCCAAGCGCCACTCCCGATTATCCCCAAAGTCGGGATCACTGGACATCCTCCAATACAACAATCCCAGGCCATCATAGTCATAGCCTTCTGTGGGGCTGTCATCCGCTGACCACGGGCACTCTTGGGCTACATACCACCGGAGGGCTCTGTAGCTCTCATCCAGCTGCATCTCTGCCCGGATCAGCCTGCTTAACTCTGCTATCCACTCCTGCTTCGGTTGTTCCCCCATAGATGGAGGGCAGGACCTTTCCTTGGTGTTGCTGCTCCAGAGCTAACGCTTCCTTCCAGAGTTGGCACCAAATCACATCCGACCATCCCAACAGGACCTCCTCTGATACTGGTCCTCTATGCTGTATCCGCATCTCTTGTAACCTCCTTTGGAATTCCTCTTCCATGGAGACTGGTATCTGCACCTCTCCTCTCTCTTCAGCTGCTGCAGCACTTCTTCGCTGTCGCAAGGTGGCATCCACAGCTGCTATAACCCGGTCTATGATCACCGTCGGAGGATTAGGACCATATTGTGCCAGTCCATGTTTAACAGCCCGATCAAAAAATTCTTCCTCGGGTGTCCTGTCTGTTACGCTGGGCCTCTTAGCTCTATTCATTTCGACAAGTTCTGCGATAATGTCCCTTTTCTTACGATTGCTGCCCGGTCTGCCCCGGCTCTCCAGTAAGTCCATGAGGGAAGAGAGCTTCATCCGTTCATATAGCGTCTCCATTGTCATGTGTCCTTGTAGCCGTCCTTCTGGTGATGGCATCATCCCACTGCTATGCCACCAAATGTAACGGTCACCACCGCTTACGATCTTCCATCCAACCACGACAAGCTTATCTGACACACCCCGACAATATTGCATACACGATCCATTATCCTTTCCAAGAATAAGACGAGACAGAGCTCCGTTCTTGCTTCCAAAGATATAACAATTTATTGGTATTTTCTCAGCTTCTTATACAGTCTCAAGCATAATGCAGTTTATCACAGGACAATGCAATCTCCACCCCCCTATTCACTCACTGAGGATAATTCTTTAATTGGTAGCTAGACATGACGGCACCGTATCATCAATAGGGTTCAATTACCTTGAATAGTAACACAGACATCTAGTTGAATAAGTTCTCTAGACAGCTTTATCACACAATGGCAGAGTCTTGTGAGAGTGGGTGCAATCAACACCTTCAACGGAATGTCTTTACAGTGAATAGCCAACACCTTAAGATATTTCAATAGCATATTATACAAAGGTATGACTCACTCTGGTCTTGTAGACCTGAATTAACACCTTTCAAAAGCATGTGTGCCCAGATTGCATAGCTAACAGCTTTTGATATTTGAAGACATCCTGCAAACATGAATTATTATTAATGTCCCTTATTAATGTCTTCTGTAATATATGAATTATGATTCTTTGTCACCCTATGGCCCTAGTGGACATAAGGTGACCCTAGACATAGGAATATCTCAGTCTGTCACGGGCCATTCCGTTACACAAAATAATCGCAATCACACCAACTGCATTCAGGTGGTATTAAACAGAAACCGCACAGTAAGAGCAACTGCGCTGAAGTGCTATGTAACTAAATAGTCGCAGTCACACCAACTGCGTTCTGGTGGTATTAAACAGCAACCGCACAGTAAGAGCAACTGCGCTGAAGTGCTATGTAACTAAATAGTCGCAGTCACACCAACTGCGTTCAGGTGGTATTAAACAGCAACCGCACAGTAAGAGCGAGTGCGCTCAAGTGCTATGTAACAAAATAGTCGCAGTCACACCAACTGCGTTCAGGTGGTATTAAACAGCAACCGCACAGTAGGAGCAACTGCGCTGAAGTGCTATGTAACTAAATAGTCGCAGTCACACCAACTGCGTTCAGGTGGTATTAAACAGCAACCGCACAGTAAGAGCGAGTGCGCTGAAGTGCTATGTAACAAAATAATCGCAGTCACACCAACTGCGTTCAGGTGGTATTAAACAGCAACCCCACAGTAAGAGCAACTGCGCTGAAGTGCTATGTAACAAAATAGTCGCAGTCACACCAACTGCGTTCAGGTGGTAATAAACAGCAACCGCACAGTAGGAGCAACTGCGCTGAAGTGCTATGTAACTAAATAGTCGCAGTCACACCAACTGCGTTCAGGTGGTATTAAACAGCAACCGCACAGTAAGAGCGAGTGCGCTGAAGTGCTATGTAACAAAATAATCCCAGTCACACCAACTGCGTTCAGGTGGTATTAAACAGCAACCCCACAGTAAGAGCAACTGCGCTGAAGTGCTATGTAACTAAATAGTCGCAGTCACACCAACTGCGTTCAGGTGGTATTAAACAGCAACCGCACAGTAAGAGCAACTGCGCTGAAGTGCTATGTAACTAAATAGTCACAGTCACACCAACTGCGTTCAGGTGGTATTAAACAGCAACCACACAGTAAGAGCAACTGCGCTGAAGTGCTATTTAACAAAATAATCGCAGTCACACCAACTGCGTTCAGGTGGTATTAAACAGCAACCGCACAGTAAGAGCGAGTGCGCTGAAGTGCTATGTAACAAAATAATCGCAGTCACACCAACTGCGTTCAGGTGGTATTAAACAGCAACCGCACAGTAAGAGCGAGTGCGCTGAAGTGCTATGTAACAAAATAATCACAGTCACACCAACTGCGTTCAGGTGGTATTAAACAGCAACCCCACAGTAAGAGCAACTGCACTGAAGTGCTATGTAACTAAATAGTCGCAGTCACACCAACTGCGTTCAGGTGGTATTAAACAGCAACCGCACCGTAAGAGCAACTGCGCTGAAGTGCTATGTAACTAAATAGTCGCAGTCACACCAACTCCGTTCAGGTGGTATTAAACAGCAACCACACAGTAAGAGCAACTGCGCTGAAGTGCTATTTAACAAAATAATCGCAGTCACACCAACTGCGTTCAGGTGGTATTAAACAGCAACCGCACAGTAGGAGCAACTGCGCTGAAGTGCTATGCAACTAAATAGTCGCAGTCACACCAACTGCGTTCAGGTGGTATTAAACAGCAACCGCACAGTAAGAGCAACTGCGCTGAAGTGCTATTTAACAAAATAATCGCAGTCACACCAACTGCGTTCAGGTGGTATTAAACAGCAACCGCACAGTAGGAGCAACTGCGCTGAAGTGCTATGCAACTAAATAGTCGCAGTCACACCAACTGCGTTCAGGTGGTATTAAACAGCAACCGCACAGTAATAGCGACTGCGCTCAAATGCTATTTAACAGCACACACGCAGTGACACCAACTGCGTTTAGTTGCTATTAAACAGCACACACGCAGTAAGAATGTCTGCGTTTCTGTGCAATTCAATAGCCCAGTTGCATTAACAGCGACTGCGCTTCTGTGCAAATAAATTGCACACGTGCAGTAACAGGTAATGCATGCAATTAACTAGCACACATTGAATAACACAGACTAATATTTAAACCTAATCCCTAATGCAGGCAATACAAAACAGTAGAGCACTGCATGTAGAACAAACTCCTGCCTGACAGATACTAATAGAACATCTAGCTGAGCTATACAGTTTATAAATATATTGGGCCAGATTCAGGTAGATGGGCGCTTCTTTACTTTGGAGTAACGTTTCTCATTTACATTTACGTGTACACTTTCGGCGCAAGTACTGTTATTCACATAGCAGTTGCGCGTAAACTTGCGCCAGAGTAACGATAATGCGCCGGCGTAACCCGACGCAAGTGGAAGTGGGTGTGATCATATGTAAATGATGGGCGGAGCCCAGCGCAGAGGCTTACGTTCAGCGCATCATCCACGGAGCATGCACGGTGATTGAGGCTCCACTCGCCCCCTTGTGCGCATGCTCACAACTTCCGTCGGCACCACTTCACGGGAAACGCCAGCGCAATGTGTTCCGTTGCGCGTATAAAAGCGCTAGCGGAAACGCCATTCCGGCGCAAAAGTATATCTGTTTCCCCCCACCCCAGGGAAGATACTTTTGCACTGTCATGGCTGCTCCCGCTACCCCCAAAGAGAGGAGGAACCTTAATTTTAATGCCCAGGAGGTCTCTGTGATCATCTCGGCTATGGAGACGTTTAATCAGTTCCTCCACGGGAAAAAAAGTAGGAAGACCAGCCGGGAGAGGAAGCAGGGCATCCTGGACACCATTGCTGCCAGGGTCAATGTGTTAGGGTACTCCACCCGGACTGCTAGTGACATACAAAAAAAAATTAACAACCTGCGGTGCAAGGTCCGTGGCAAGGTGGCCACCATTCGGAGCCATGAGCGGGGCACAGGTGGTGGTCCACCATGTCCGGTCAGCCTGACCACAGAGGAGGAGGTAGTCGCCCGCTGCCTGGACAGGGGGCAGTTGGAGGGGGTCCCTGGCTATGACTCCGTGGAGGAAGGCTCCAGGACAGGCAAGTGTTTTTTATCCCCTATTTGGTGTGTTTCATGTGTGGGGGGGGGGTGGAAAATGTGCCAAGTGTGTGGGACCACCAACATGTGTCTGCTTTGTGTCATCCACAGATGACCGAGCTGGGCCATCATCGCTTACCGGCCAGTCCACCCCAACCTCCCAACGGGATGCTGATGACGAGGCCCTGGGTGCTGGAGACACCGAGGTGGAGGAGGAGAGTGCCCACACCACCTCTGCAGAGGTGGTTGAGGAGGAGCCTGTCCCTGAGCCGTATTTTATGTTATTGTTGGAGGAGTCCTCCTCCTCTGCAGGGCCCTCTATCATCCCATCCCCCATCCTAGGTAGCCCCTCAAGGGCGACTCCATTCCCACGGGGACAACCTTCTCCTGCCCCCAGGAAGGCGACCCGTAAGACCAGGGGGGTGTCTGATATGGTCCAGGACCAGGTAGTGTTGGACCACGCAAGGCAGACCCAGCAGATGGGGGAGATTGCTGGCCACTTAGACCGGGTCGCTGACAGCCTGGGCTCCATGTCACAGCTGCCCAGTCGTGTGCAGGACGTTGTCACCAGCCTGGGGGAGGTGCAGGCTGATGTACGGCACCTGACAGCAGCCGTCAACGCCAACACAGCTGCCATTCGGGAAGAGGGGAGGCAGCGGCAGCGTGACCAGCGGCATCATATCACCCGCCAGCTGAGGATGCAGGCCCAGACCAACCTGTATCTCAGCCGTATTGCCGTGGCCTTGGAGGGCATGCAGCCAACAGTTGCCAGGAGTGGCCCACCCGGGGATCAGCCTCCTCCAGATGCCCCCCCACCCCCACCACCACCCACTCCCTCCAGGCAGCTGAGGAGCCCGAGAGTGCCCCCAAGGAGGAGCCCCCGTCATCCCAGTCCCAGGCTTTTTTTTTTTTATTTGTTTATATTTTATTTTTTATTTATACTCAGGTTATGAGTTTTTGTTTATTTTTGTATATTTATTTTATACTCAGGTTATGAGTTTTTGTTTATTTTTGTATATTTATTTTATACTCAGGTTATGAGTTTTTGTTTATTTTTGTTCTCATGTTATGAGATATGTATTTAATTTTTTACTGCACACGGTCAGGAGTGCAGGGGACAGTGTGAATGGTGTGTAAATGTGAGGGGGTGGCACTCCTGACAGTAAGGGGTGTCACCCTCGGCCGTGGTGGTGAAGTTAACCCCACGGCTGTATGAATGACGTGTGAAAGGTGTATGAATGGACAGCGACATCATTGGGGCCTTGACGCTGGCGTTGCTGCTCCCAAGTCCTACATGCTGGACTTGGGCTAATCCAATGCGATGTTCATGTGGTGTGTGTGATCTAGGGACATCAGTGGTGTACACGCGTGCCTTGTCTGTGTGATTAATGTTTTGGTTTAGTGTCCAAAGATGCCTACGGCGAGGACCCTCCTGACTGCTCTTCCATCAGCAGACTGGGTCTCCTCTGGCAGGTGGGGACTGTGTGGGTCGGGGGTCAGGTCATCACGTATGTCAATCTGCAGGCCTTTTCTCATAGCAAAGTTGTGCAGAATGCAACATGCACCGATGATCTGACACGCAAAGGTAGGGGAATACAATAGGGTCCCCCCAGACTTATCCAGGCAGCGGAAACGGGACTTCAGGAGCCCAAATGTTTGCTCCACCACTGCACGGGTTTTGATGTGTGCTTCATTGTATTTTCTCTCTCCTCTGGTTTGGGGGTTCCGAAAAGGTGTCATGAGATGGGGTCCCAGTGCATATGCAGAGTCACCTGGAAGGGAAAAGACATGGAGGATGTTAGTCATGCATGTGCCACTTGTGAGTTGTGCATCACAGGAGGGGATAGGCATGCCTGTATCCCATGTCACTCACCAACCAGCCAGCTGTCCCCATACATGTTCTGCTCGAATTCTCCTGGGATGGGACTCTGAAGGTATATGAAGCTGTCATGGCTGGACCCGGGGTGCTTGGCACGGACGTGCCATATGAGGCATTGGGCATCGGCTATCACCTGTACGTTGATGGAATGCCAATGCTTCCGATTGCGGTATATGTGCTCTGTGGCACTGGGGGGCTGGAGTGCCACATGTGTGCAATCAATGGCCCCGATGGTGCGTGGGAATCTGGCAATTCTGTAGAAATCTGTCATTGCCTTCAGCCGCAGCTCCTCAGTGGTTGGTCTGATGAACTGGTTGGACATGCGTCTGAGGATTGCGGGGACAACCTGGTGCACACATCTGCTCATGGAGGACTGTGACATCCCAGCCACCACTCCACTTGTACGCTGGAATGATCCACTGGCAAGGAAATGGACTGTTGCCAGGACCTTCACCAGTGGCTGCACTGCTTGTGAGCGGTGTGTCTTGCTGGTGATGTCCTCCTGCAGGGTTGTGGTTAGTTCAAGTATTGCATCAGGGCTGAATCTGAAGAGGCGATACACCTCCTCATCCCCCATGCCAAAGAGGCTCATGCGCGTGCGGTATATCCTCTCACGTGCCCGCCTCCTTCGTTCCGGGGGACCCAGTACTAGTGCTAGGACCACGATTGCCCCTGGCATGTTGGCACACAGAGGTGTTGTCCTTGCAAGTGTGCCTATTGATTTCCCCTGCAAATATGCAAATGAGGGAGATTTCCCGATTCGCGAACGGATTAGCACCAGACGCTGGCTACATGCGCCGCGCGTATGTCGTCCATCTGTCGCAAAGTTATTTCTACAAATAGCTGCTTTATCTTTACTCCAGACGGCCTCAGGTCAGCAGGAGAGCAGCTACAGCAGCAGCGTTACCGACGAAACTAGCAAGCTGAACAACCACACTTGCAAGGACAACACCTCTGTGTGCCAACATGCCAGGGGCAGCCGTGGTCCTAGCACTACTAATGGGTCCCCCGGTACGGAGGAGGCGGGCACGTGAGAGGATATACCGCACGCGCATGAGCCCCTTTGGCATGGGTGATGAGGAGGTGTATCGCATCTTCAGATTCAGCCCTGATGCAATCCTTGAACTAACCACAACCCTGCAGGATGACATCACCAGCCCAACACACCGCTCATAAGCAGTGCAGCCACTTGTGAAGGTACTGGCAACACTTCATTTCCTTGCAAGTCGATCATTCCAGCGTACAAGTGGAGTGGTGGCTGGGATGTCACAGTCCTCCATGAGCAGATGTGTGCACCAGGTTGTCCCCGCAATTCTCAGACGCATGTCCCACCACTTCATCAGACCAACCACTGAGGAGCTGCGGCTGAAGGCATTGCCAGATTCCCACGCACCATGGGGGCCATTGATTGCACACATGTGGCACTCCAGCCCCCCAGTGCCACAGAGCACATATACCGCAATCGGAAGCATTGGCATTCCATCAACGTACATGTGATAGCCGATGCCCAATGCCTCATATGGCACGTCCGTGCCAAACACCCCAGATCCAGCCATGACAGCTACATATACAATCAGAGCCCCATCCCAATGGAATTCGAACAGAACATGTATGGGGACAGCTGGCTGGTTGGTGAGTGACATGGGTGGCAGAAATGACTGTCCCCCCCATGATGCTGACATCACAAAGGGCACATGCATGACTAACATCCTCCTGTCTTTTCCCTTCCAGGTGACTCTGCATATGCACTGGGACCCCATCTAATGACTCCTTTCCGGAACCCCAAAACCAGAGGAGAGAGAAGATACAATGCGGCACATATCAAAACTCGTGCAGTGGTGGAGCAAACATTTGGGCTCCTGAAGTCCCGTTTCCGCTGCCTGGATAAGTCTGGGGGGGCCCTATTGTATTCCCCTACCTTCGTGTGTCAGATCATCGGTGCATGTTGCATTCTGCACAACTTTGCCATGAGAAAAGGCCTGCAGATTGACATACGTGATGACCTGACCCCCCAACCAGACAGCCCCCCCCTGCCCGAGGAGACCCATTCAGCTGATGGAAGAGCAGTCAGGAGGGTCCTCGCCGTAGGCATCTTTGGACACTAAACCAAAACATTGATCACACGGACAATGCACACCACATCCACATCACATTGGATTAGCCCAAGTCCAACATGCAGGACTTGGGAGCAGCAACGCCGGCGTCAAGGCCCCAATGATGTCGCTGTCCATTCATACACCATTCACACGTCATTCACACAGCCATGGGGATAACTTCTCCCCAACGGCCAAGGGTGACACCCCTTACTGGCAGGAGTGCCACCCCCTCACATTCACACACCATTCACACTGTCCCCTGCACTCCTGACCGTGTGCAGTTAAACTCAAAATAAAAAGCTCATAACCTGAGCAAAAAAAAAAAGAAGAAAACTCAAAACCTGAGCAAAAAAAAAAAAAAAGCCCTCATCTGGGCTGACGGGGGCTCTTTCTTGTGGGCCCTCCCTGGCTCCTCAGCTGCCTGGAGGGAGTGGGGGGCATCTGGAGGTGGCTGATCCCCGGGTGGGCCACTCCTGGCAGGTGTGGCCTGCATGCCCTCCAAGGCCATGGCTATCCGGCCGAGGTATGCATTTGTGTGGGCCTGCATCCTGAGCTGCCGGGTCACCTCATAATGTTGGGCCCGCTGCCTCTGCCTCCTCTGGTCCCGGATGGCAGCTGTGTTGGCCTGGACGGCTGCAGTGAGGTGCCTAAGATCAGCCTGCACCTCCCCCAGGCTGGTCACCACTGCAGCGCAGTTGCAGCTGACGTCCTGCACTGCCTCTGTCATGTGTCCCACGGAGGCCTGGCTGCCAGCTACCCGGTCCAGATGCCCAGCAATCTCCCCCACCTGCTGGGTCTGCTTGGCCTGGTCCCTCGCCATTTGGTCATGGACCACGTCAGACACCCCCCTGGTCTTCCGGGTCGCCTTCCTGGGGCCAGAAGATGGTAGTCCCCGGGGGAATGGAGTCGCCCTTGAGGGGCTTCCTAGGATGGGGGAGGGGATTTGAGAGGGCCCTGCTGAAGGGGAGGACTCCTCCAAAAATAAAACAAAGTCCTGCTCGGGAACAACAGGCTCCTCTTCAACCACCTCAGCAGGTGAGGTGTGGGCACTCCCCTCCATCTCAGTGTCTTCACCACCCAGGGGGTCGGGCACAGGATGCTGTTGGGGGGATGGGGTGGACTGGCCACCGACAGATGATGGCCCAGCTCCGTCATCTGTGGATGACACAAAGCAGACACATGTTGGGTGGTCCCACACACTTGGCACATGTACCCTCCCCCCCCCCACATGCAACACACCAAATAGGGGATAAAAAACACTTACCTGTCCTGGAGCCTTCCTCCACGGAATCATATCCCGGTACCCCCTCCAACTGCTCCCTCTCCAGGCAGCGGGCGACCACCTCCTCCTCTGTGGTCAGGCTGACCGCACATGGGGGTCCACCACCCGTGCCCCTCTCATGCCTCCTGATGGTGGCCACCTTGCCCCGGACTTTGCGCCTCAAATCATTTATTTTTTTCCCGATATCGGCAGCAGACCGGGTGGAGTAGCCCAAAACATTGACCCTGCCAGCAATGCTCTCCAGGATGCCCTGCTTCCTATCCCGGCTGGTCTTCCGACTTTTCCTGCCGTGGAGGAAGTCATTGTAGGTCTCCATAGCGGAGATCACTACTGACAGCTCCTGGGCGTTAAAATTGAGGTTTCTCCTCTCTTTGCGGGGAACGGGAGCAGCCATCACACAGCAAAAGTTACTTCCCTGGGGTGGGGGGAACCGGATATACTTTTGCGCCGGAAAGGCGCATCTGCTGCCGCTTTTATACGCGCAACGGAACACATTGCGCTGCCGTTTCCCATGAAGTGGTGCTGACGGAAGTTGTGAGCATGCGCACAGGGGAGCGAGTGGAGCCCTCCCTCACTGCGCATGCTCCGTGGATGATGCGATGAACATAAGTCACTGCGCTGGGCTCCGCCCATCATGTACATATGATCACACCCACTTCCACTTGCGTCGGGTTGCGCCAGCGCTTTTCCGTTACTCCGCCGCAAAGTAACTTACATGCGCTTGGTGAATACTGTACTTGACTCACTAGTTCGCGTCAGCGTAACGTATATGCTCTGCGCTACGCCGGATAAAATATGCGCGCATCTACCTGAATCTGGCCCTGTGTCTCTATCTCTCTATCTCTAACTGTCTGTCTGACTTGCTTTCTTTAACAAAGCCGGAACACACTACACGAGGCCGCCGTGCCTTTTATAGTGTGGGGCATGTACTAATCCCCCTGAGCCATAATTGGCCAAAGCCACCCTGGCTTTGGCCAATTATGGCTCTTCGTTTTTGGCGCGCTGTGATTGGCCAAGCATGCGGGACATACAGCATGCTTGGCCAATCATCAGCGCTCAGCGCCGCAGTGAATTATGGGACGTTTTACTTCACGCGAATTTGGCGCGAACGACCCGTTTTGTTCGGGTTTCGTCGAACGATCGAACGACAAATGTTCGAACATACGTTCGCATCGAACGCGAAGCTCATCCCTGTAGTCTAGTAGACATCTCTGGTATGATAAAGTTTGAAACACAAAATCATAAAATTATAGGGCAGAATCGGCCTGGAAAAGATGTTCCTCAGAGCTAAACCTATCCATCTACAAGGCGACAACAAGAAAATACCACAGGCTATCAACGGGGCCCTTAACCGCCCCCTGCGAACTCTTCAAGATGGTCACCCAGACCATGAAACCAGGATGTATTGAAGCCCCCAGTTCTGACACACAAGAATTTTGCAATGAGCTATCGGATTATTTCGTTGATAAAATCGAGGCAATCCGTGAAAGCATTCAGCAAAACTATTCTCCCCTCAGCCCCCCCTGTAGCCTCTCACACAGCACCCATAGTAATTCTTCGATATCAGGTAAGTTCACCCTAGAACCCATCTCCGTTGAGTCCACTAAAAATGTCATTTGTACTCTGCGCAATGGCGCAGCGCCAAATGACATTATCCCCACAAAACTACTGAAGGAATGCGCCGACATCCTGGCTCCTCCCATTACGCAGCTTATCAACCAGTCTTTCTTGGAGGGCATAGTGCCCTCACAGTTGAAAGAGGGTATAATCCAACCCATCCTGAAGAAACCCTCCCTGGACCCCAAGGACCCACTCCACCGCCGTCCTATAACAAGCCTCAACATATTCTCTAAGATAATGGAAAAAGTAGTGGTACAACAGCTGCAACAGCATCTAGATACCCACAAGCTACTTGATCCATTGCAATCAGGCTTCCGTCCCGGACATGGGACGGAAACAGCATTGCTGAAAGTATGGGACGATGTTCTCCAGGCCGCAGACGAAGGAGAATCTTGTCTACTGGTTCTGTTGGACCTAAGTGCAGCTTTTGACACTGTAGACCACAATCTGTTACTGACTCGGCTTACTGAAGTAGCCAGGGTCGCAGAAGGCGATTTATCTTGGTTCTCCTCTTTTTTGGAAAACCGATCGCAAACAGTGAAGCTAGGACCGTTTACGTCTGAAAAACGCACAGTAACATGCGGAGTCCCTCAAGGATCGCCTCTGTCACCAGTGCTATTTAACATCTACCTTCGTCCTCTTTTTGAGATTATTAGCAGCCAAAAACTGCTTTATCACTCTTATGCAGATGACATGCAACTGTATTTCCGCATCTGCAACAGACAGGATCACCACCTCAATCTAGAGACATGTCTCTCTTTGATAGAGGACTGGATGACAAAGAGTTATCTTAAACTCAATGGAGCGAAAACAGAACTTCTTCTGTTTCACGCCAAGCGTAGGAATCAACTTTCAACAGCGTGGACCCCCCCGCCTATTTTGGGCAAACTCATCACCCCTAGCGCCAAAGTCAAAAGCCTAGGGGTCATTTTTGACTCCTTTATGACAATGGACGCACAAATAGGGTCAGTGGTCAGCGGATCTCACCATCTACTGCGCCTACTACGCAGACTCATTCCGTTCATCCCTAAAGAAGACCTAGCGGTCGTGGTGGGAGCTATTGTAAACTCCAGGCTGGATTATGCAAATGCCCTTTACCTCGGCCTCCCCAAGTACCAAATCGCTCGTCTGCAAGTCGTTCAGAATACGGCCGCCAGACTTGTGACTGGGAAAAAACCCTGGGAATCCATCTCACCTTCACTGAGATCCCTTCATTGGCTGCCAGTTAAAGACAGAATTGCTTTTAAAGCTCTCTGTCTTACGCATAGATGTGTCCATGAGAGTGCCCCCCTTTACTTATGCGAATTAATAAAAGCGCATAATCCAAATCGCGTTTTGCGATCACGAATCAGAACCTGCTCCAGGTTCCGAAAGCCAACTTCAAGTCCAAAGGAGAGAGAAGATTTGCGATCCAGGGTCCCAGACTATGGAACGCTTTACCAACCAGCATTCGGTTGGAGGAGAACCACCTAGCATTTAGGAAAAAGGTCAAGACTTTTCTCTTTTGATATCAAAGGAGACAGGAACAACAAGCGCCCAGAGGCGATTCAGTTCGCATGTGCAGCGCTATATAAGTTTTCATTCATTCATTCATTCATTCATAATATAATAAATAACTATAAATAATTATAACAAATGATAATGTAATTATAATAAAAATTATTCACTAATGTAATCAAATCAAAATCACTGAAATTTGCTCAGTTGCAGAATTGTCGCTGGCATTACTTTTATTTTTTTATGACGAATTTCCCCACAAATCGCTATCGCTCAATTCTGCAAGTGATTATAATTTATTATCGCTGTTTTCCAGCTGCATGGGAATCTAATAATAACCACTCTTCTGGTCCATCACACTGAACCATTTAGCTCCTGAAAGACTCTGTAGGGCGTCCTCAATCCGAGGGGTGGTATACTGGTCAGGGATAGTCCGCTTATTTAGGGTTCGGTAGTCGATACATAATCTCAAAGAGCCATTTTTCTTCCTTACCACTACTATGGGAGAGGCATAGGGGCTCCTGGATTCTCGTATAGTTCCGGCCCTTTTTAACTCTGCAAGCTGTTCCTTGAGATCTTCCAAATATATCAGGGGGACTCTTCAGACCCGCTTCCTGAAAGGCTTGTCCTCCTTCAGTTGAATCCTGTGGGTGGCACTTTTTGCACATCCGACGTTAAACTCAGTCTTCTAAAATATCTTCTGCCACTGTTAGCCACCATTCTCTCCTTCCATCCTGGAGAAAGTCCAAAGCCATCCGGTTGATGACTCTTCTTTAGGTCTTCCGTCTTCTTGTCCTCCCCTAGGTCGGAAGGGCCGACGGGGGTGGCCTGATGCACCCGGCCCAGTAACACTCTGGCTGGGACTTTCACAGGGTTTGTAGTGGTATTCCTGATGTTGATGGATACTCTACCGTGATTTTTCTCCAATATCTTTAATGGAATCACCTCAGGTATCACCTCCAACCCTTCTGAGGGTCCACTTGGGTCAGGCTTAAGGACAAGAAATGGGCCTGGCTGAGACCAGGTAAGCTTGACTGAAGCTCGGAGACAGGCCACTTCTCCGGGTTGCAACATCCTCACGGTCTTTCCTAACCGCCAGATTCTCCCCACTCCTTCTTCAGGGGATTCTTTTAAATCACCAACTGGTGGTACACTCTTAGCATCGGATGGACCCTTTGAGCTAAGGCCCCCACTGTTTCAGTTAGAGAGGCCAGGAGTCTTCGAACCAGAGCCGTGTTCATCCCTAAGATGAGGGAACTCTTGTGGTCCCCTTGCGGCCGGGGGCAAACTATCGCCAATGTGTTGAAACTTTCAACTATCATCCACGGAGCATGCTCAGTGACCTGATCGCTTCCCTGTGAGCATGCTCACAGCTACCCCGGCCCAACTTCCTGAGATATGCCGGCCCAACCGGCTTATGCTGAGCCTAAAAATAAGCCCAGACATGCGCCCGTCCGGTGCAAATTTGCCTCTGGGCCCTTTAATAGAAAATAAAAAATAAATATATATAAACAAAAAAAAAAAAAATCATTTATAAAAAAAAAGGGGGGTTTGACACATGGGGCCCTGGGGACCTCTGAGCCCTTTAATAAAATTATATCTATATATAATAAAAAAAGTAAAAAATTTTTTTTTAAAGATTTGTACAAAAAGGGTTGGCATCGGGGGGCCCTGGGGACCTCTGGGTCCTATAATAAGGAAAAAAAATAGAAAAATATATAAAAAATATTTATTTTTATATAAAAAAAGGGGGGTTCTCATCTGGGGGCCTGGGGATCCCCAGACCTCTAAAAAAATGGCCCTTTAAAAAAATAATAATAATATTTTAAAAAAAGGGGGACCCCCAGGCCCCTTAGAGGTGTACTGCCTGTACCCCCCTGATGGCAGCCCTGGCTATGACCTCGGCTGCCCCTGGCAAGTTGGCAGACAGATGTGTTGTCCTGCAAGTGGGGTTGCTCAGCTTGCTAAGTTCGTCCATAATGGTGCTGCTGTAGCTGCTCTTCAGCTGACCTGTGCCCGTCAGGTGTAAAGATAAAGGGCCAGATTCACGAACAGTTAGGCTGGCGGATCGAGTGATCCGCCAGCCTAACTGTGACTTTGAGCCGGCGTTTCTGTTTTCTGTAACCAGAAAACAAGAAACGCCGGGTTGAAGTTCCGATGCGAGCAGCGTAACTGAGTTTCGCCATCGCATCGTTACTTCAACTTAAAAATGGCGCCGGGGGCGTTCCCGCCGATTTACGCTCAAAAAATATGTTAATGAGCGGAAATCGGCAATTCACGATCGAATTCCGGCGCGACGCAATGACGATACGACGTTTCCGGACGGGATACGCGGCGCATAGATATACCTACATGTGGTTGGAGTATCCTATGTTAGGTATAGGCGTCGTCATCGCGTCTGGAAAAAAAAAAAAAAACGTCGCTTGCGTAAAACGGTCATGAATGGGAATGTGACGTCATTCTTAGTTAGCATACTACACGCCCCGTACCCGCCCAATTTGAATTCCGCCGGCTCATTTGCGATGCGCTGCCGCAACTTTAGGAGCAAGTGCTTCGTGAATGACAGCACTTGCTCCTAAAATTTCTGCAGCGCAACGCAAATGAGAAGCGTTACTCCAGAGCAAAGATGCTCTGGACTACCTGAATCTGGCCCAAAGCAGCTATTTGTAGGAATAACTTTGCGCCGGACTTAGGACTTACACGCGGTGCACTTAGCCAGCGTCTGGCACAAATACGTACGCGAATCGGCATATCTCCCTCATTTGCATATTTGAATAGGAAATAAATGGGCGCACCAGTTCCGTCCAGCCTAAATATGCACCTAAGATAGGCCGGCGTCGAAAAGTTAGGTAGGTCGGAGGATGCCTTTTTTCAGGCGTATCTTGTTTGGTGGGTACGGCGCATAGAAAAGACGGCTCAACTTTACACTTACGCGGCGCATCTCGAGATAAGCCGCCTAACTTCTTTCTGAATCTGGCCCTAAGTTTTCAATTGCGTATGGCCTCTAAAGCAGGCCCTCGAAGACTCTCAGCAATCCTCTGCTTCTTATTCTTCTCTGGGACTCCCCACTCTTCCAGAGCTTTCATGGCATTATCCATCCATTCTTCAAAACCATCCTCTGAGGGCGGTACAGGATGTCTCCTGGAGAAAGTCCCCAGTTTTCTATATCATGTCATCAAATAATCTGAGGAATCCTTCCTACACTGGGCAACAATTTCTTCCAGGACAGCACATAACTCTGGGTTGGAGTTCTTAAGTGGCACATTGCCAGACCCCTTTTCTTTCTTCCCGGAAGCTCCATTGGGTGCCAGAACACTAGAGGAGGTAGGAGTAGCGGACTTTTCTGCAGGCTGTATCAGAATAAGGTCTGTGCCATCAGCAGTCTTTATACTGGGGTTTCTAAAACAGTCTGGAACTCCATATTTCCATTCACATGTGTATGCGGGTTGGTGTTATCCACTATCATTTTCATCACCCAGAACCTCTGGTCTGGGGACAAGCGTGCCAGGACTCGACGTGTTTCTTAATCAGTCCACACTTTGCCTTGGATTTCTACCACTAAGCCATTCTTTACAGGAACATTCTCATCTACGCACCACTTGGAGACAGAGGCTGCATCCATGGCTGGTCTTGGCAAGAGTGAGGTTCTGTATGAGGGGGAAATTTGTAGACATGTGCATTTCGTTTCGTTTCTAATTCGTTTTTTAACGAAAATTCGTAAATTCGTAATTTCCGAATTTTCGTATTAACGAATTTTTTATTTCCGAATTTTCGGACTTCCGAAAATTTCGAATTCCCGAATTTCGGATTTTTCGGAATTCCGAAAATGCGAATTTCGGAATTTTCGTATTTCCGAAAATTCGAATTTCAGAATTTTCGTATTTCCGAAAATTCCAATTTCCGAATTTTTTAATTTTCGAATTTTGAATTTCCAAATTTTTGTATTTCCGATTTGTTTAATTTCCGAATTTTCGTATTTCCGAATTTCAGATTTTCGGAAATTTGGAAATACGAACATTTTTAGTATTTTTTTTTTTCGATTTTTTTAATTTTCGAATTTCGAATTTTTCATTTTTCGAAAATTCGAATTATTAATTTTCTTTTTTTCGAATATTGTAATTTTTCATATTCCAATTTTTCATTTTCGAATTTTCACATTTCGGATTTCGAATATTCGAATTTTCGAATTTTTTATTTTTCGAAATGTCGAATCTTTCATTTTCGAAATTTCGAAATATCGAATTTCGAATTTTTCAATTTTCGAATTTCGAATTTTTCATTTTCGAAATTACGAATTTTCGAATTTTTCATTGTCGAAATTTAGCATTTTTGAATTTCCAATTTTTGAATTTTCGCATTTCGAATTTTTCAATTTCGAATTTTTTAATTTTTCGAAATTTTGAATATCCCAATTTTCAAATTTTTTATTTTTCGAATCTTTCATTTTCGAAAATGAAAAATTCGAAAAATAAAAAATTTGAAAATGAAAAATTCGAAAACTCGAAAATTAAATAATTCGAATATTCGAATTAGAGAATTCGAAAATTGAAAAAATTTGAAAATTCCAATTTCCGAATTTTGAATTTCCAAATGTTTGTATTTCCGAATTGTTTAATTTCCGAATGTTCGTATTTCCGATTTTCGGAAATACGAAAATTTTTAGTTTTTTTTTTAATTTTCGATTTTTTTAATTTTCGAATTTTTTAATTTTCAAATGTTTGAATTTTCAAAATTCCGAATTTTCGAATTTCGAATTTTTCGAAAATTCGAATTATTAATTTTCTATTTTTCGAATATTCAAATTTTTCATATTCAAATTTTTAATTTTCGAATTTTTCATTTTTCGAAATTTTCATTTTCGAAAATTAAAAATTCGAAAAATGTGAAAATTCGAAAATTAAAAATTCGAAAATTAAATAATTCGAATATTCGAATTAGAGAATTCGAAAATTGAAAAAATTTGAAAATTCGAATTTTCGAATTATTTAATTTTCGAATTTTCGAAATTTCTAATTTTCGAATTTCGAATTTTCAAATTTTTTATTTTTCGAATTTTCGAAAAATAAAAAAATTACGAAAATTCAAATATTCTAAATTTCGAAATTGTAACATTAAAAAATCTAAAGTTCGAAAATCTAAAATTCGAAAATGGGAAATTTCTGAATTTTTCGAATTTAATTTCCGAAATTTTTTTTTTCATTTTCGTTTCATTCGTTTTTTTCCGGAAATTTCGTTTTTTCCGTTTTATTCGTTTTTTTGCATTTTCGGAAATCCGAAAATTCCGAATTTTCGAATTTCCCGAATTTACGAAAAAAGCAAAAAAACGAATAAAACGGAAAAAAAATATTTGTTCGATCTTCCCGAATTTACGAATTTCCGAAAAAAAATAAAAAAAAATTATGAAACAAAAACGAAAAATTTTTTTTTTTCATTTCCCGAATTTCCGAATTTCCGAAAAAATTAAAAAAACGAAAATAACATAAACGAAAAAAACGATTTTTTTGGCAGTGCACATGTCTAGAAATTTGATTGTTGAGAAGTAGAATCCCGGACGAGCCCCTACGTCTAGCGAAACCCCCTCAGGGGCCCGAACCCTCCCTTGACACATCAGAAGCCCAGTAAACGTATTGCGACCTCTGCTTGACCAGGGTCACAATAGCAGGCATGTAACATGAAATGATAAGAGAATAACAGTATTACCTGCTCCTAGGCGTCTCTTCAGATGAGAGAAACACACTTCACACAGTTGATATATTTAAACTTAAGAGAATGAGTTTACTTGATGTAGACTAGGAAACAGACATAGGTTTAAATTGCAATCAACAACAGTTATGTAATGACACACAGTGATTCTGCAAGGGCCCTTGCGGGAATCAGTAATTAATGTTAGGAGGAAACAAAAAGGAAATCTAACCTAAAGAATGGTACCATTCAGTTAGACTAATGTAATTGTACAGTCTATGCTCGCAAGCTTCCCCTAGCGGGCAGTCCTGCAAACAGTTAAAGAAGTGTCTCGAGACCAAAGTCCATGTTGCGGCCATTGGTGCACTTTAGAATTTGTAATCCAAAAGGGATAAACGATTAGATGAAGTTAGTCAAAACAGGGTATTTTGAATAGTAACGTTGGTGAACTGACCGCTCGTCGGCGTCAGTCACAGTGTATAACAACTATCAACTTAGAAGGCTATAAAGCTTAGTCAGAGGCCAACACGTGTCTCCGGATTAAGGGGTGGCACTAGATTGTCTTTACCAAAGTGAAGAGCTGAAAATTGAGCAGATGCTCTCACCCGAACAGGCCGATCCGCCTGGATTCTTCTCCAAAGCACGCTGGTCGGTCACCGTCCCGTAGCACAAGGTCTCCTGTATCAGGCCCTCCACTGTTTCAGTTGTCAGCTATATGGCTTCACCGATCTCCTGGAACACAAGCTAGGTACAGTGGTCTTGCTTCTTTCCAGCAGGCTGGTCTCCTGGTGACTCCAGGCCCAGGCTTCAGACCTAACAGCACGGCTGTGCTGTTCTGCACAGTTCAGGGGAGGAAAAGATGCAGGTCCCAAGAGGCCGAGAAACAGCCCCTCCCTGTTCTTAAGTAACCTCCCCCATAAGTCCGTGCGGAGGTGTCACATGTTCCAATTGGGCACGGCATTGTGGGAAGTGTAGTCTGTTTCTACTGAGTGTTAGTGGAGTCCATATCTCCTGCCACATCTGGACCCACAATACATTGATTCTTAAAGGTATTCCAACATATTTACAAGCATGAATAAAGATCCAGCGAGGTTTCAGTCCTGTCGGTAGTTCCTGACAGGGTGACCCCGCTACTCTTCTGTATTCGATTTTTCGCTTAATACTTCTGGTAGGTCAGTGTCCATGTTGTAGGACTATTTGTGCACAGCTAGTAAGTATTTTGTGGCTGCAAATATGACCTGCAGGTTTTTAATGTTCGCCTGCCATTAAAGTCAATAGGGCCCGCTGCAAACTTGCGGTTCGCGAACATTTGAGAAAGTTTCACGAACCGCCCCGTCAGATGTTCGCCCATCACTAGTTGTAACTATTTAATGTTTCAATCCTTAATAGATGTCTGTTTGTGGCTGCAGTCCTTTTATCTCCTGTTAATTTTCATTGCATAAACCATATTCTGTTTAGTGTCTCAAATGAACCTATGGGCCAGATTCAGATACATTAGAGTATCTATCCGGTGGCGTAGCGTTTCCTCTTTACGCTACGCCTCCGCAAATTTTATGGGCAAGTGCCTTATTCAGAAAGCACTTGCTCCATAATATGCGGCGGCGTAGCGTAAAGTGCCCGGCGTTAGGCCGCGCAATTCAAATTTGTGATGTGGGGGCGTGATTCATGTAAATGAATCATGACCCCACGTAATTGACTTTTTTGGACGGCGCATGCGCCGTCCGTGGACGTTCCCAGTGCGCATGCGCAAAATCACGTCGCTATTTGTCAATGTAAACCACGTGAACGTAACTTACATCGAGCCCCATTCCCGAACGATTTACGCAAATGACGTAACCAACGTACAATTCGACACTGTCCCAACGTCCATACTTAACATTGGCTGCGCCTGCTATAGCAGGGGTAACTTTACGCAGCACTAACGCTTACGCAAACGACATAAACTACGACGGCCGGCTGCAAGTACGCTCGGGAATCTGCGTAGATAGCTCATTTGTATATTTTACGCATAAAATTGCATAAGCGCCACCTAGCGGCCAGCATAAATATGCAACTAAGATACGACGGTGTAAGATACGACGGTGTAAGTGACTTATGCCGCTCGTATCTTAGCAGAATTCCGGCGTATCTTGTTTTCTGAATACAGAAAAAAGATACGCCGGTTCAGAATAGACTTTACGGGCCAGATTCATGAAGAGTTAGGCTGGCGGATCACTGGATCCGCCAGCCTAACTGTCACTTTAAGCCGGCGTTTCTGTTTTCTATAACCAGAAAACAAGAAACGCCGGGTTGAAGTTCCGATGCGATCGGCGTAATTGAATTTCGCCATCGCATCGTTACTTCAACTTAAAAATGGCGCCGGGGGCGTTCCTGCCGATTTACGCTCAAAAAATATGTTAATGAGCGGGAATCGGCAATTCACGATCTTTTTTGGGCGCGACGCAGTGACTTTACGACGTTACGCGGCGATACGCGGCGTATAGATAAAGCAGCCCCCTAGTGGAGTATCCTATGTTAGGTATAGGCGTCGTCATCGCGTCGGAAAAAAAACAAATCGCGTCGTTTGCGTAAAACATTCATGAATGGTTGACGTTCACTGACAGAACTTGGAGCATGCGCACTGGGATGCATTGACACTCGACGCATGCGCAGTACGTTCGCCGCGGGATCGCGCGTAGTTTGAATACTACACGCCCCGTATCCGCCCAATTTGAATTCCGCTGTCTCATTTGCGATGCGCTGCCGCAACTTTAGGAGCAAGTGCTTCATGAATAACAGCACTTGCTCCTAAAATTTCTGCAGCGGAACATAAATGAGATGCGTTACTCCAGAGCAAAGATGCTCTGATCTACCTGAATCTGGCCCTACGTGGCCCTATGGGCCAGATTCAGTAAGAAGTTAGGCGGCTTATCTCGAGATGCGCGGCGTAAGTGTAAATATGCGCCGTCTTATCTATGCGCCGTACCCACCAAACTAGATACGCCTGAAAATAGGCTTCCTCCGACCGACCTAAATTTCCTACGCCGGCCTATCTTAGGTGCATATTTAGGCTGGACGGATCTGGTGCGCCCATTGATTTCCTATTCAAATATGCAAATGAGGGAGATATGCCGATTCGCGTACGTATTTGTGCCAGACGCTGGCTAAGTGCGCCGCGTGTAAGTCCCAAGTCTGGCGCAAAGTTATTCCTACAAATAGCTGCTTTGGGCCAGATTCTCATAGAATTCCGGCGGCGTAGCGTAAGCCAGTTACACTACGCCGCCGCTGCTTGCTGGAGCAAGTGCTTGATTCTCTATGCACTTGCTCCCGAGGTTTCGCTTACGTCGCGTAAATCGCGCAGCGTAACCCCGCGCAATTCAAATGGGGCGGCTTGTATTTAAATTAAGCGCGCCCCCGCGTCGAACGAACTGCGCATGCGCCGGCCGGGGGAAAATCCCAGTGCGCATGCTCCAAAGGACGTCACATTTTCTCAATGTAAACGACGTAATCGCAGCGTACGCCAGCCCCATTGAGAATCGACGTACGCAAACGACGTAAACGACGCACAACACGACGCGGTCCCGAGGCCATACTTAACATGGCATCCGACGGGACACGACGGCATCCGACGGGACCTCGTAAGGTTACTCCACATAGAAGCTGGGGTAACCTTACGCGGACGAAAACGACGTAGGCGACGACGGGGCGGCGTAAAAGCGATAGAGAATCGGCGTACTACTTCATTTGCATATGCAAATGAAAAAACAACGTAAAGGCCACCTAGTGGCCGGAGTTGTCATTACATCTACGATCCGAAAGTGTAATTGTATTACGCTTGTCGGATGTAGAAGCGTATCTATGCAAAAGTGATGCTCAGCATCACACGCATAGATACGAGCCAAAAAAAAAGGCGATACGACGGGGTATCTGAGATACTCCGTCGTAACGCCTCTGAGAATCTGGCCCTTTATCTTTACACCTGACGGGCACAGGTCAGCTGAAGAGCAGCTACAGCAGCACCATTATGGACAAACTTAGCAAGCTAAGCAACCCCACTTGCAGGACAACACATCTGTCTGCCAACATGCCAGGGGCAGCCGAGGTCATAGCCGGGGCCGCCATCAGGGGGGTACAGGCAGTACACCTGTAAGGGGCCCGGGGGTCCCCAGGGCCCTGGATGGCAACCCCCCCTTTTTTTTATTTTTATTAAATAACATTTTTTTTTTAAATATTATTATTATTATTTTTTATTAAAGGGCCATTTTTTTTAGAGGTCTGGAGATCCCCAGGGCCCCAGATGAGAACCCCCCCCCCTTTTTTTTTTATATAACCGGACGGGCGCATGTCTGGGCTTATTTTTAGGCTTGGCATAAGCCGGTTGGGCCGGCATATCTCAGGAAGTTGGGCCAGGGTAGTTGTGAGCATGCTCACAGGAAAGCGATCAGACACCGAGGTCACTGAGCATGCTTTGTGGATGATAGGCTGGGCGTAAGTGTCAGATCCAGGCTCAGACCATCATTTGCATAAGGTCACACCCACTTCCACTTACACCTACTTGCGCCTTCACATTTAAATTACGCCGGCGCAAACTTAGGAGCAAGTGCTTGGTGAATACTGTATTTGCCTCGGCGGAACTTAAATGTGCTGCGTTATGCCGGCACAAAGATGCACCCATCTACCTGAATCTGGCCCTACGGGCCAGATTCAGGTAGAGTTACGCCGGCGTATCAGTGATACGACGGCATAACTCACACTTTGCGCCGGCTTATCTGTTTTCTGTATGCAGAAAACAAGATACGCCGGTTTGCAGCAAAGATCCGACAGGCGTAATTGTATTACACCGTCGCATCTTAAAGGCAGTTTTAAAATGGCCGCCGGGGGCGTTCTCGCTGATTTACGCCGAGAATATGTAAATCAGCGAGATACGGCAAGTCACGAACGTACGCAGGCCCGACGCAGTCACTTTACAAAGTTTACGTAAGGGTTTTCCCGGCGTAAAGATAAAGCAACAAAAAGCAGGCGCATCCTATGTTAAGTATGGACGTCGTGACCGCGTTGAATTGAAAAAGTTTTACGTCGTTTGCGTAACTCGTCCGTGAATGGGGATTTACGTCATTGACGTTCACGTCGAAAACACCGTCATAATTTGGAGCATGCGCACTGGGATACATTGAAGGCCGGCGCATACGCAGTACGTTCGCCGCGGGATCGCGCCTATTTTAAATACTACACTCCCCCTACCCGCCCAATTTGAATTCCGCCGGCACATTTACGCAACGCCGTCGCAACTTTAGGAGCAAGTGCTTTGTGAATACAGAATTACGCGTAAAGTTTCAGGGGAGTAACGTAAATGAGAAACGTTACGCCGGAATAAAGAACCGATCGCCATCCTGAATCTGGCCCTATGGGCCAGATTCAGGTAGATGGGAGCATCTTTGCTCTGGAGTAACGCTTCTCATTTACGTTACTCTGACGACCCTTTCAGCGCAAGTACTGTTATTCACATAGCAGTTGCGCGTAAACTTGCGCCAGAGTAACGATAATGCGCTGGCGTAACCCGACGCAAGTGGAAGTGGGTGTGATCATATGTAAATGATGGGCGGAGCCCAGCGCAGAGGCTTACGTTCAGCGCATCATCCCTGGAGCATGAGCAGTGAGTGCGGCTCCACTCGCCCCCTTGTGCGCATGCTCACAACTTCCGTCAGCACCACTTCCCGGGAAACGTCAGCGCAATGCCTTCCGTTGGGCGCTTAAAAGCGCAGGCGGAAACGCCATTCCGGCGCAAAAGTATATCCGTTTCCCCCCACCCCAGGGAAGATACTTTTGTGCTGTGATGGCTGCTCCCGCTACCCCCAGAGAGAGGAGGAACCTCAACTTTAATTCACAGGAGGTGTCTGTGATCACATCCGCGATGGAGACTTTTAATCATTTTCTCCATGGGAAAAAAAGCCGTAAGACCAGCCGGGAGAGGAAGCAGGGCATCCTGGACACCATTGCTGGCCGGGTCAATATTTTGGGGTACTCCACCCGGACTGCTTCTGACATTCAGAAAAAAATAAATGATCTGCGGCGCAAGGTCAGGGGCAAGGTGGCCACCATCAGGAGGCATGAGAGTGGCACAGGTGGTGGTCCCCCATGTCCGGTCACCCTGACCGCGGAGGAGGAGGTGGTCTCTCGCTGCCTAGAGAGGGAGCAGGTGGAGGGGGTCCCTGGCTATGACTCCATGGAGGAAGGCTCCAGGACAGGTAAGTGTTTTTTTTCCCCTATTTGATGTGTTGCATTTGGGGGGGGGGGGGGTACATGTGCCAAGTGTGTGGGACCACCAACATGTGTCTGCTTTGTGTCATCCACAAATGATGGAGCTGGGCCATCATCTGTCAGCGTCCAGTCCACCCCATCCCCCCAACGCCATCGTGTGCCCGAGCCCCTGGGTGGTGAAGACACCGAGGTGGAGGAGGAGAGTGCCCACACCACACCTGCCGAGGGGGTTGTGGAGGATCCTGCTGTGGCAGAGCAGGACTTTTCTTTAGTTTTGGAGGTCTCCTCCCCTTCTCCTGGGCCGTCTGTCATCCCCTCCCCCATCCTTGGAAGCCCCTCAAGGGCGACTCCATCCCCCCGGGGACAACCATCTTCTGGCCCCAGGAAGGCGACCCAGAAGACCAGGGGGGGTGTCGGATGTTGTCCAGGTCCAGTTGGCGAGGGATCACGCCAGACAGACCCAACAAATGGGGGAACTAGTTGGGCACTTAGAGAAAGTGGCTGACAGCCTGGGCTCCGTTGCCCAGATAAGCAACGCAGTGCAGGATGTCAGCTGCAACTGCGCTGCAGTGGTGACCAGTTTGGGGGAGGTGCAGGGGGATATTAGGCACCTCACTGCAGCCGTCCAGGCCAACAGTGCTGCCATCCGGGACCAGGGGTGGCTGAGTCGGCGGGCCCAACACTACCAAGTGACCCGGCAGCTCAGGATGCAGGCCCAGCAGCTGAGGATGCAGGGCCAGACAAACAATTTGCTCGGCCGGATAGCCATGGCCTTGGAGGGCATGCAGGCCACACCTGCCAGGAGTGGCCCACCCGGGGATCAGCCACCTCCAGATGCCCCCCCACCCCCACCCACTCCATCCAGGCAGCTGAGGAGCCAGAGAGGTTCGGCAAGAAGGAGCCCCCGGAATCCCCGATGATTTTTTTATTTTTTGTTCTGATTTATACTCAGGTTATGAGATTTTTATTTTTTGTTCTGATTTATACTCAGGTTATGAGATTTTTATTTTTTGTTCTGATTTATACTCAGGTTATGAGTTTTTTATTTTTTGTTCTGATTTATACTCAGGTTATGAGATTTTTATTTTTGATACTGCACACGTTGCAGTGTGAATGGTGTGTGAATGTGAGGGGGTGGCACTCCTGACAGTAAGGGGTGTCACCCTCGGCCGTGGTGATGAAGTTAACCCCACGGCTGTATGAATGACGTGTGAAAGGTGTATGAATGGACAGTGACATCATTGGGGCCTTGACGCTGGCGTTGCTGCTCCCAAGTCCTACATGCTGGACTTGGGCTAATCCAATGCGATGTGGATGTGGTGTGTGTGATCTAGGGACATCAGTGGTGTACACGCGTGCATTGTCTGTGTGATAAATGTTTTGGTTTATTGTCCAAAGATGCCTACGGCGAGGACCCTCCTGACTGCTCTTCCATCAGCAGACTGGGTCTCCTCTGGCACGTGGGGACTGTGTGGGTCGGGGGTCAGGTCATCACGTATGTCAATCTGCAGGCCTTTTCTCATAGCAAAGTTGTGCAGAATGCAACATGCACCGATGATCTGACACACAAAGGTAGGGGAATACAATAGGGTCCCCCCAGACTTATCCAGGCAGCGGAAACGGGACTTCAGGAGCCCAAATGTTTGCTCCACCACTGCACGGGTTTTGATGTGTGCTTCATTGTATTTTCTCTCTCCTCTGGTTTGGGGGTTCCGGAAAGGAGTCATTAGATGGGGTCCCAGTGCATATGCAGAGTCTCCTGTAAGGGAAAATACAGGAGGATGTTAGTCATGCATGTGCCACTTCTGTTGTGCATCACGGGAGGGGATAGTCATGCCTGCCACCCATGTCACTCACGAAGCAGCCAGCTGTCCCCATACATGTTCTGTTCGATTTCTGCTGGGATGGGACTCTGATTGTATATGAAGCTGTCATGGCTGGACCCGGGGTGTTTGGCACGGACGTGCCATATGAGGCGTTGGGCATCGGCTATCACCTGTACGTTGATGGAATGCCAATGCTTCCGATTGCGGTATATGTGCTCTGTGGCACTGGGGGGCTGGAGTGCCACATGTGTGCAATCAATGGCCCCCACGGTGCGTGGGAATCTGGCAATGCTGTAGAAATCTGTCATTGCCTTCATCCGCAGGTCCTCAGTGGTTGGTCTGATGAACTGGTTGGACATACGTCTGAGGATTGCAGGGACAACCTGGTGCACACATCTGCTCACGGAGGATTGTGACATCCCAGCCACCACTCCACTTGTACGCTGGAATGATCCACTTGCAAGGAAATTAAGTGTTGCCAGTACCTTCACCAGTGGCTGCACTGCTTGTGAGCGGTGTGTCTTGCTAGTGATGTCATCCTGCAGGGTTGTGGTTAGTTCAAGTATTGCAACAGGGCTGAATCTGAAGAGGCGATACACCTCCTCATCCCCCATGCCAAAGAGGCTCATACGTGTGCGGTATATCCTCTCACGTGCCCGCCTCCTTCGTTCCGGGGGACCCATCAGTAGTTCTAGGACCACGATTGCCCCTGGCATGTTGGCACACAGAGGCGTTGTCCTTGCAAGTGTGGGTGCTCAGCTTGCTAGTTTCGTCGGTAACGCTGCTGTAGCTGCTCTCCTGCTGACCTGTGACCGTCTGGAGTAAAGATAAAACAGCCTTTTGTAGAAATAACTTTGCGCCAGACGGACGAGATACGCGCGGCGCATGTAGCCAGCGTATGGTGCTAATCCGTTCGTGAATTGGGAAATCTCCCTCATTTGCATATTTGCAGGGGAAATCAATAGGCGCGACTGATGCGCCAAACGAAATTATGCGCTGACGGGACTCTGGCGCCGGAAAGTTAAGCCGATCGGAAATGGCCCGTTTTCGGGCGCATCTAGTTTGGTGGGTACAGCCACATAGAAACGACGGCGCATCTTCACAGTTACGCGGCGCATATCGAAATACTCCAGCGCAAGTCTTGTGTTTATTTATTTATTTATTTTTGTTTATTTGATTTTTGCTTGTTTTTGCGTTCCTTGCTCTTTTTTCAAAGTCCTGTTTTGTTGACCAATAAAATTACTTTCAAATTTTGATGTTTGTTTTTTTGTTACTTCTTTCCAGAATATCCTTACCTTTGGACATGTCCAAAATATATGAATAAAATTTCCCGGGGTGCCTGCACATCTCCAACAATTTTGAGAATTTGATGGAGCTATTTTGGACATTATATACGGTGTATAGTAACTACTATGGGCCAGATTCAGCAAGACTTGCGCTGGAGTAATTCGATATGCGCCGCGTAACTGTGAATATGCGCCGTCATTTCTATGTGGCCGTACCCACCAAACTAGATGTGACAGAAAACGGGCCATTTCCGATCGGCTTAACTTTCCGACGCCAGAGTCTCGTCAGCGCATAATTTCGCTTGCCGCATCAGTCGCGCCTATTTATTTCCCCTGCAAATATGCAAATGAGGGAGATTTCCCGATTCGCGAACGGATTAGCACCATACGCTGGTTACATGCGCCGCGCGTATCTCGTCCGTCCGGCGCAAAGTTATCTCTACAAATAGCTGCTTTATCTTTACTCCAGACGGCCACAGGTCAGCAGGAGAGCAGCTACAGCAGCAGCGTTACCGACGAAACTAGCAAGCTGAACAACCACACTTGCAAGGACAACACCTCTGTGTGCCAACATGCCAAGGGCAGTCGCGGTCCTAGCACTAGTACTGGGTCCCCCGGTACGGAGGAGGCGGGCACGTGAGAGGATATACCGTACGCGCATGAGCCTCTTTGGCATGGGGGATGAGGAGGTGTATCGCCTCTTCAGATTCAGCCCAGATGCAATACTTGAACTAACCACAACCCTGCAGGAGGACATCAACAGCAAGACACACCGCTCACAAGCAGTGCAGCCACTGGTGAAGGTACTGGCAACACTTCATTTCCTAGCAAGTGGATCATTCCAGCGTACAAGTGGAGTGGTGGCTGGGATGTCACAGTCCACCATAAGCAGATGTGTGCACCAGGTTGTCCCTGCAATCCTCAGACGCATGTCCAACCAGTTCATCAGACCCACCACTGAGGAGCTGCGGCTGAAGGCAATGACAGATTTCTACAGCATTGCCAGATTCCCACGCACTGTGGGGGCCATTGATTGCACACATGTGGCCCTTCAGCCCCCCAGTGCCACAGAGCACATATACCGCAATCGGAAGCATTGACGTCCGTGCCAAACACCCCGGGTCCAGCCATGACAGCTTCATATACCGTCAGAGTCCCATCCCAGCAGAATTCGAGCAGAACATGTATGGGGACAGCTGGCTGGTTGGTGAGTGACATGGGTGGCAGGCATGACTATCCCCTCCCATGATGCACATCACAAGTGGCACATGCATGACTAACATCCTCCTGTCTTTTCCCTTACAGGTGACTCTGCATATGCACTGGGACCCCATCTCATGACTCCTATCCGGAACCCCCAAACCAGAGGAGAGAGAAAATACAATGAAGCACACATCAAAACCCGTGCAGTGGTGGAGCAAACATTTGGGCTCCTGAAGTCCCGTTTCCGCTGCCTGGATAAGTCTGGGGGGACCCTATTGTATTCCCCTACCTTCGTGTGTCAGATCATCGGTGCATGTTGCATTCTGCACAACTTTGCCATGAGAAAAGGCCTGCAGATTGACATGCGTGATGACCTGACCCCCCAACCAGACAGCCCCCCCCTGCCAGAGGAGACCCATTCAGCTGATGGAAGAGCAGTCAGGAGGGTCCCCGCCATAGGCATCTTTGGACAATAAACCAAAACATTAATCACACAGACAATGCATGCATGCACACCACTGATGTCCCTAGATCACACACACCACATGCACATCGCATTGGATTAGCCCAAGTCCAGCATGTAGGACTTGGGAGCAGCAACGCCAGCGTCAAGGCCCCAATGATGTCGCTGTCCATTCATACACCTTTCACACGTCATTCATACAGCCGTGGGGTTAACTTCACCACCACGGCCGAGGGTGACACCCCTTACTGGCAAGAGTGCCACCCCCTCACATTCACACACCATTCACACTGCAACGTGTGCAGTGTCAAAAAAAATAATAATCTCATATCCAGAGCATAATCACAAATAAAATAACTCATAACCTGAGCATTAATATTAAAATAAAAATCTCATAACCTGAGCATTTCAGAAAAAACAAAAATACAAAACTCATGTCCTGAGCATCAATAAAAAATAAATAAAAAAAAAATTATCTGGGATGCCGGGGGCTTCTTCTGGCGGCCCCTCTCTGGCTCCTCAGCTGCCTGGATGGAGTGGGTGGGGGTGGGGGGGCATCTGGAGGTGGCTGATCCCCGGGTGGGCCACTCCTGGCAGGTGTGGCCTGCCTGCCCTCCAAGGCCACGGCAATTCGGCCGAGGTACGCACTGGTCTGGGCCTGCACCCTGAGCTGCTGGGCCTGCATCCTGAGCTGCCGGGTGACCTGATAATGCTGGGCCCGCCGACTCAGCCTCCCCTGGTCCCGGATGGCAGCAGTGTTTGCCTGGACGGCTGCAGTGAGGTCCCTTATGTCACCCGGCACCTCCCCCAGACTGGTCACCACTGCAGCGCAGTTGCAGCTCACATCCTGCACTGCCGATGAAATCTGGGCCACGGAGCACAGGCTGTCAGCCACTCTGTCCAGGTGCCCAACTATGTCCCCCATTTGCTGGGTCTGCCTGGCGTGATCCCTCGCCACCTGGTCCTGGACCAGATCAGACACCCCCCTGGTCTTATGGGTGGCCTTCCTGGGGCCAGTAGATGTTTGTCCCCGGGGGGATGGAGTCGCCCTTGAGGGGCTTCCTATGACGGGGGAGGGGATCTGAGAGGGTCCTGCAGAAGAGGAGGACTCCTCCAACAATAAAATAAAGTCCTGCTCTACCCCAACAGGCTCCTCCTCAACAACCTCTGCAGGTGTGGTGTGGGCACTCTCCCCCTCCACCTCGGTGTCTTCACCACCCAGGGGCACAGGCACTGGGTGCCGTTGGGGGGATGGGGTGGACTGGCCCAGCTCCGTCATCTGTGGATGACACAAAGCGAACACATGTTGGTGGTCCCACACACTTGGCACATGTACCCTCCCCCCCCACATGCAACACACCAAATAGGGGATAAAAAACACTTACCTGTCCTGGAGCCTTCCTCCACAGAATCATAGCCTGGTACCCCCTCCAATTGCTCCGTCTCCAGGCAGCGGGCGACCACCTCCTCCTCTGTGGTCAGGCTGACCGGACATGGGGGTCCACAACCTGTGCCCAGCTCATGGCTCCGAATGGTGGCCACCTTGCCACGGACCTTGCGCCGCAGGTCATTGATTTTTTTTTTATATCCCCAGCAGTCCGGGTGGAGTACCCCAAGACATTCACCCTGGCAGCAATGGTGTCCAGGATGGCCTGCTTCCTCTCCCGGGTGGTCTTCCTACTTTTCTTCCCATGCAGGAAATCATTGTAAGTCTCCATACCAGAGATGACCACAGAGACCTCCTGGGCATTAAAATTGAGGTTCCTCCTCTCTTTGGGGGTAGCGGGAGCAGCCATAACAGAGCAAAAGTAAATTCCCTGGGGTGGGGGGAAACGGAAATACTTTTGCGCCGGAATGGCGCTTCCGCTGGCGCTTTTATACGTGCAACGGAACACATTGCGCTGGCGTTTCCCGTGAAGTGGTGCCGACGAAAGTTGTGAGCATGCGCACAGGGGGCCAGTGGAGCCTCACTTACTGCGCATGCTCCGTGGATGATGCGCTGAACGTAAGCCTCTGCGCTGGGCTCCGCCCATCATTTACATATGATCACACCCACTTCCACTTGCGTCGGGTTACGCCAGCGCATTATCGTTACTCCGGCGCAAGTTTACGCGCAACTGCTATGTGAATAACAGTACTTGCGCCGAAAGTGTCGGCGGAGTAACGTAAATGAGAAACGTTACTCCAAAGTAAAGAAGCGCCCATCTACCTGAATCTGGCCCTATGGGCCAGATTCAGGTAGTCCAGAGCATCTTTGCTCTGGAGTAACACTTCTCATTTGCGTTGCGCTGCAGAAATTTTAGGAGCAAGTGCTGTCATTCACGAAGCACTTGCTCCTAAAGTTGCGGCAGCGCATCGCAAATGAGCCGGCGGAATTCAAATTGGGCGGGTACGGGGCGTGTAGTATGCTAACTAAGCGCGATCCCGCCGCCAACGTACTGCGCATGCGTCGAGTGTCAAAACATCCCCAGTGCGCATGCTCCAAAATCTGTGAATGAACGTCAATGACGTCACATTCCCATTCATGACCGTTTTACGCAAGCGACGTTTTTTTTTTTTTTCCCGACGCGATGACGACGCCTATACCTAACATAGGATACTCCAACCACATGTAGGTATATCTATGCGCCGCGTATCCCGTCCGGAAACGTCGTATCGTCATTGCGTCGCGCCGGAATTCGATCGTGAATTGCCGATTTCCGCTCATTAACATATTTTTTGAGCGTAAATCGGCGGGAACGCCCCCGGCGCCATTTTTAAGTTGAAGTAACGATGCGATGGCGAAACTCAGTTACGCTGCTCGCATCGGAACTTCAACCCGGCGTTTCTTGTTTTCTGGTTACAGAAAACAGAAACGCCGGCTCAAAGTCACAGTTAGGCTGGCGGATCACTCGATCCGCCAGCCTAACTGTTCGTGAATCTGGCCCTATGTGTTGTTTTAAATTGAATTAGTTTATCCCGTAGTAAGACTAGAATCTGGAATGGGAATTTATATATAGAAAAAATAGTGATAAAGAAAAAGAGGGGCGTGGCTAGCCGTGGAACAAGCTAGCTGCATTGTAAGGGAGATCCGTCATTACTGACATCCCTGAGCGATTTACAGCTCAACTAGAAAGCCCTTGAAAAAAAACTCTGAATCCGGACAGTGGCAGGAACAAGAGGAACATGTCGGCCAAACGTAAGAACAAAGAGGGACTTGGCAAATTGGCTGAGTTTGTTGGTCCGTTTAGGACACAGGGGAATAAAGATGGCGCTGACTCCTCCGTCCCTCACTCACAGCTCAGAGCATAACATTTCTGACTCAGATGGGGAAGAGGAGACATCTAGTGGACAAAAATGGTATAGCACCCCTGATACACAAAATGATCTGGCAAGCCTTCTCAGACAAAAAAGAAGGATTTCTTCTGCAGAAGGCAATAATCCCTCACCAGAGGATAAACACATACCACATATAAATCCGTATGATGAGAAGCTAAATGCAATTCCCACAGCAGGACAACCCATATTGGATTCTACCATAAAAGACATGATCATTTCCTTGAGAGGTGCATTACAATATGATATGATGAATTTCATGCAGAAATCCAAATTGGAAATGGATGCGCTAGGAGAAAGAGTAGACTATGTAGAAAACAAAATGTGTGAATTTACATCTGCACACAATGAAATGGTCGACTCTCACTTTGAATTAGAAGATGAAGTTAAACATCTCAAAATGAAAAATCGGATTTAGAAGACCACGCCAGACGCAACAACGTAAAGTTCAGAGGCATCCCCGAAAATGTTAAACCACCGGAACTGAAACGCTTCATAAAGAATATAATTGAAAAATTACTTCCAACAATCCCACAACAGGAACTTGAAATCAACAGAGCTCACAGATTGCCCAAACTCTCTCACATCTCAGAAAAATTACCAAGAGACGTTATAGCCAGAATACACTTCTATGAAGTGAAAGATCAGCTAATGCAATTTGCAAGATGAAATTCCCCCCCACGGACCCATACACAGGTATCATCTTGTATGCAGATCTCTCACAAGCAACAATAATAGCACGTAAAAACCTCAACTCGATTACCAAGATCCTACGTAATCACAGCATGATTTACAAATGGGGATTCCCTACGAAAATACTTGTAGACCATAAAAGGTACTCGATCAACAACTTGGAGCAAGGTCTGAAAATCTTACGTTAATGGGGCATTTTACCAAAAGAATACAACATACCGGATAAATCCACACCTGGAAAAGTGTCTCAAGACTGGCAAAAAAGTCACAAATGACTCCTCTATACATGGTAAGATAATAATATGCCCTGTATGTATATAGTAAAATGCTGCAGTTTCTGGAGCTGAAAACGACTCAAAAGTTAAATATCCAGGGCTTTTCTCCTTGAAGATCAGGAATCCATATACCTGATTTACCCCGTATTATTTCCCTGTACCCCCTGGAAATTGGTACACCTTCAATGTACACTAGAGTTGCCCTGCAACTCTTTGGGCCAGATTCAGGTAGATGGGAGTTTCTTTACTCCGGAGTAACGCTTCTCATTTACGTTACTCCGTCGACACTTTCGGCGCAAGTACTGTTATTCACATAGCAGTTGCGCGTAAACTTGCGCCAGAGTAATGATAATGCACTGGCGTAACCCGACGCAAGTGGAAGTGGGTGTGATCATATGTAAATGATGGGCGGAGCCCAGCGCAGAGGCTTACGTTCAGCGCATCATCCACGGAGCATGCGCAGTAAGTGAGGCTCCACTGGCCCCCTTGTGCGCATGCTCACAACTTCCGTCGGCACCACTTCACGGCAAACGTCAGCGCAATGTGTTCCGTTGCGCGTATAAAAGCGCTAGCGGAAACGCCATTCCGGCGCAAAAGTATTTCCGTTTCCCCCCACCCCAGGGAAGATACTTTTGTGCTGTGATGGCTGCTCCCGCTACCCCCAGAGAGAGGAGGAACCTCAACTTTAACGCCCAGGAGGTCTCTGTGATTATCTCCGCTATGGAGACATTTAATCATTTCCTCCATGGCAAAAAAAGCCGAAAGACGAGCCGGGAGAGGAAGCAGGGCATCCTGGACACCATTGCCAGCAGGGTGAATGTGCTAGGGTACTCCACCCGGACTGCTGGTGACATCCAAAAAAAGATCAACGACCTGCGGCGCAAGGTCAGGGGCAAGGTGGCCACCATCAGGAGGCATGAGAGGGGCACAGGTGGTGGTCCCCCATGTCCGGTCAGCCTGACCACGGAGGAGGAGGTGGTCGCTTGCTGCCTGGAGAGGGAGCAGGTGGAGGGGGTCCCTGGCTATGACTCCGTGGAGGAAGGCTCCAGGACAGGTAAGTGTTTTTTATCCCCTATTTGATGTGTTGCATGTGGGGGGGGGGGAGGGTACATGTGCCAAGTGTGTGGGACCACCAACATGTGTCTGCTTTGTGTCATCCACAGATGACGGAGCTGGGCCATCATCTGTCGGCGGCCAGTCCACCCCATCCCCCCCAACGCCATCGTGTGCCCGAGCCCCTGGGTGGTGAAGACACCGAGGTGGAGGAGGAGAGTGCCCACACCACACCTGCCGAGGAGGTGGTGGAGGATCCTGCTGTGGCAGAGCAGGACTTTTCCTTATTGTTGGAGGACTCCTCCCCTTCTCCAGGGCCGTCTGTCATCCCCTCCCCCATCCTTGGAAGCCCCTCAAGGGCGACTCCATCCCCCCGGGGACAACCATCTTCTGGCCCCAGGAAGGCGACCCAGAAGACCAGGGGGGTGTCAGATCTTGTCCAGGGCCAGTTGGCGAGGGATCACGCCAGACAGACCCAACAAATGGGGGACATAGTTGGGCACTTGGAGAAAGTGGCTGACAGCCTGTGCTACTTTGGCCAGATAAGCAACGCAGTGCAGGATGTGAGTTGCAACTGTGCTGCAGTGGTGACCAGTTTGGGGAAGGTGCAGGGTGACATAAGGGACCTCACTGCAGCCGTCCATGCTAACACTGCTGCCATCCAGGGAAACAGTGCTGCCATCCGGGACCAGGGGAGGCTGAGTCGGCGGGCCCAGCATTATCAGGTCACCCGTCAGCTCAGGATGCAGGCCCATACCAACACATACCTTGGCCGGATAGCCAGGGCCTTGGAGGGCATGCAGGCCACACCTGCCAGGAGTGTCCCACCCGGGGATCAGCCACCTCCAGATGCCCCCCCACCCCCACCCACTCCATCCAGGCAGCTGAGGAGCCAGAGAGGTTCGGCAAGAAGGAGCCCCCGGCATCCCCGATGATTTTTTTTTTGGTTGGATTTATACTCAGGTTATGAGTTTTTTATTTTATTTGGATTTATACTCAGGTTATGAGTTTTTTATTTTATTTGGATTTATACTCAGGTTATGAGTTTTTTATTTTATTTGGATTTATACTCAGGTTATGAGTTTTTTTTTATACTGCACACGTTGCAGTGTGAATGGTGTGTGAATGTGAGGGGGTGGCACTCCTGACAGTAAGGGGTGTCACCCTCGGCCGTGGTGGTGAAGTTAACCCCACGGCTGTATGAATGACGTGTGAAAGGTGTATGAATGGACAGTGACATCATTGGGGCCTTGACGCTGGCGTTGCTGCTCCCAAGTCCTACATGCTGGACTTGGGCTAATCCAATGCGATGTGCATGTGGTGTGTGTGATCTAGTGACATCAGTGGTGTACACGCGTGCATTGTCTGTGTAAAAAATGTTTTGGTTTAGTGTCCAAAGATGCCTACGGCGAGGACCCTCCTGACTGCTCTTCCATCAGCAGACTGGTTCTCCTCTGGCAGGTGGGGACTGTGTGGGTCGGGTGTCAGGTCATCACGTATGTCAATCTGCAGGCCTTTTCTCATGGCAAAGTTGTGCAGAATGCAACATGCACCGATGATCTGACACACAAAGGTAGGGAATACAATAGGGTCCCCCCGGACTTATCCAGGCAGCGGAAACGGGACTTCAGGAGCCCGAATGTTTGCTCCACCACTGCACGGGTTTTGATGTGTGCTTCATTGTATTTTCTCTCTCCTCTGGTTTGGGGGTTCCGGAAAGGAGTCATTAGATGGGGTCCCAGTGCATATGCAGAGTCACCTGGAAGGGAAAAGACAGGAGGATGTTAGTCATGCATGTGCCACTTCTGTTGTGCATCACGGGAGGGGATAGTCATGCCTGCCACCCATGTCACTCACCAACCAGCCAGCTGTCCCCATACATGTTCTGTTCGAATTCTGCTGGGATGGGACCCTGATTGTATATGAAGCTGTCATGGCTGGACCCGGGGTGTTTAGCACGGACGTGCCATATGAGGCGTTGGGCATCGGCTATCACCTGTACGTTGATGGAGTGCCAATGCTTCTGATTGCGGTATATGTGCTCTGTGGCACTGGGGGGCTGTAGGGCCACATGTGTGCAATCAATGGCCCCCACAGTGCGTGGGAATCTGGCAATGCTGTAGAAATCTGTCATTGCCTTCAGCCGCAGCTCCTCAGTGGTGGGTCTGATGAACTGGTTGGACATGCGTCTGAGGATTGCAGGGACAACCTGGTGCACACATCTGCTCATGGAGGACTGTGACATCCCAGCCACCACTCCACTTGTACGCTGGAATGATCCACTGGCAAGGAAATGAAGTGTTGCCAGTACCTTCACCAGTGGCTGCACTGCTTGTGAGCGGTGTGTCTTGCTGGTGATGTCATCCTGCAGGGTTGTGGTTAGTTCAAGTATTGCATCTGGGCTGAATCTGAAGAGGCGATACACCTCCTCATCCCCCATGCCAAAGAGGCTCATACGTGTGCGGTATATCCTCTCACGTGCCCGCCTCCTTCGTTCCGGGGGACCCATCAGTAGTTCTAGGACCACGATTGCCCCTGGCATGTTGGCACACAGAGGTGTTGTCCTTGCAAGTGTGGTTGTTCAGCTTGCTAGTTTCGTCGGTAACGCTGCTGCTGGAGCTGCTCTCCTGCTGACCTGAGGCCGTCTGGAGTAAAGATAAAGCAGCCATGTAGCCGGCGTATGGTGCCAATCCGTTCGCGAATTTGGAAATCTCCCTCATTTGCATATTTGCAGGGGAAATCAATAGGCGCGACTGATGCGCCAAGCGAAACTATGCGCTGACGAGACTCTGGCGTCGGAACGTTAAGCCGGTCGGAAATGGCCCGTTTTCTGGCGCATCTAGGTTGCTGGGTACGGCCACATAGAAATGACGGCGCATCTTCACAGTTACGCGGCGCATATCGAAATACTCCAGCGCAACTCTACCTGAATCTGGCCCTTTATTTTTTTTCTACTTTCTCATGTTTGTGTTACAAGACTATGTTTTATTTTTTCGTTTCTTTAACCACTTGATACCCGCCAGCCGTCAAATGACGGCGGGCGGGATACTCTATGGTCCTGACAGCACGTCATATGACGTCCTGTAATTTAAAGCGGCTAGGGGCGCGCACGTGCACCCGTCGCGTCACTGGGAACACCGTGCGTGTGCCCGACGGCCGCCGGGCACACGCGATTGCCGACAATTGAGCTGGGACGTGGAGCTCTGTGTGTAAATACAGAGCTCCATGCCCCTGTCAGGGAGAGAGGAGACCGATTGTGTCCCTTGTACATAGGGACACAATCAGTCACCGCCCCCTGTCACCCCCTCCCCCTACAGTTAGAACACAAACTAGGAGAAACAATTAACCCCTTCCCCGCCCCCTAGTGGTTAACCCCTTCCCTGCCAGTTACATTTATACAGTAATCAATGCATATTTATAGAATTATTATATAATTATTAGCGCATCTTATTATATAATAATTTTCTCACTGTTTGATTTGGTATCACATGGATAGCAGCTGTGTTATTTGGCATTTTATTTGGTGTTCCTGGGATTAATTATTTAATTAGCGCTGTAGTACACTTTTAAATTATATTTATAGCATTGTTCACTGTATAAACGTAAATGGTCCCAAAAATGTGTCAAAAGTGTCCAATGTGTCCGCTATATGTCCCAGTCCCGAAAAAAAAACTGACTCGCGGCAATAATGAATTGTCGGCTCCCGGCAATTGTGAGAAGATTCATTCAAAAAAAAAAAAAGGAGTGGGGGTCCTCCCAAATTCCATTAACAGACCCTTCAGGTCTGGTGTGGATTTTAAGGTGAACTCCCTTCCCAAATTTAAAAAAAATGGCGTGGAGTTCCCCCCAAAATTCACACCAGACCCTTATCCGAGCACGTTGACCTGGCCGGCCGCAGAAAAGAGGGGGGGACAGAGTGCGGCCCCCCCTCTCCTGAACCGCACCAGGCCACATGCCCTCAACATTGGGAGGGTGCTTTGGGGTGCCCCCAAAAGCACCATGTTGATGAGGACAAGGGCCTCATCCCCACAACCCTAGCCAGTGGTTGTGGGGGTCTGCGGGCAGGAGGCTTATAGAAATCTGGAAGACCCCTTTAACAAAGGGGCCCCCCAGATCCCTTGCACCTCTACCATTTCACGAAAAAAAAAAATGTCAAGTGTAAAAAAAGACAAGAGCCGGTTTTTGACAAGTCCTTTATTAATATCTTCTTTCTTCTTCCATCTTCTTTTCTTCTTTCCTTCGGGTTTCTTCCTCCATCTTCTTCTTCTTCCTCTGCTTCTTTCTTGGGTCTTGTAGTGCCGCATCTTGACCGGCATCTTCTTCCATCTTCTTCTCCTTCCGCTGGCCTTCTTGTCTGCATCTTCTTCTTCGCCGGAGGCGCCGCTTCCAATTGAAATCCCCGCCGTGTGCCGGACTACGCCCCCCTCTGACGCCACGGGAAAGCTCTTAGGAAAGTCCCCGTGTGCTGCATGTGCGTCAGAGGGGGGCGTGGTCACATGAGCGTCAGACGGCTTACAATTGAATTCCCCGCCGTCTGAGGCCGCGTACACACGATCAAATCTATCTGCTGGAAACGGTCTGACAAACCGTTTCAGCAGACAGATTTGATCGTGTGTACGGGCGGACAGACAGATTTGGCCAGCCGACAGATTTTAAAGCATGCTTTAAAATCTGTCTGCTGGGAATCCGTCCGTCCGACATGTCTGCTGGTTAGTACGCTAACCAGCAGACATATCTGCTCGCACATGCGTCCAATGGATTTGACGCATGCGCGGAAGTGTTTTACTTCCTGGTGCGGTGACGTGGCGGCGTCAACAACATCATCACGTCACCGCACTGTCTGCCGGTGGGGATTGTGGTTTGATCGTGTGTACAGCGATCAAAACAAAACAGCCCAGCAGACAGATCTGTTCAAATCGGTCTGTCAGACCGATTTGAACAGATGTATTTGGTCGTGTGTACGCGGCCTGACGCTCTTGTGACCACGCCCCCCTCTGACGCACATGCACCACACGGGGACTTTCCTAAGAGCTTGCCCTTGGCGTCAGAGGGGGGCGTGGTCCGGCACAGGGCGTGGATTTCAATTGGAAGCGGCGCCTCCAGCGAAGAAGAAGATGCGAACGACAAGGCCAGCGGAAGGAGAAGAAGATGGAAGAAGACGCTGGTCAAGATGCGGCACTACAAGACCCAAGAAAGATCAGAGGAATAAGAAGAAGAAGATGGAGGAAGAAACCCGAAGAAAAGAAGAAGATGGAAGAAGAAAGAAGATATTAATAAAAGACTTGTCAAAAACCGGCTCCCCATGTTGAGGGCATGTGGCCTGGTGCGGTTCAGGAGAGGGGGAGGCCGCGCTCTGTCCCCCCCTCTTTTCTGCAGCAGGCCAGGTCAACGTGCTCGGATAAGGGTCTGGTGTGGATTTTGGGGGCACTCCACGCCATTTTTTTTATTTGACGTGGAGTACCCTTAAATTCCACACCAGACCTGAAGGGCCTGGTATGGATATTTGGGGGGAACCCCACGTCATTTTTTTTTTAAATTGACAGCGGGGTTCCCCTTAATACCCATATCAGACCTGAAGGGCCTTCTAATGGAATTTGGGGGGACCCCCACGCTTTTTTTTTTGTTTTATGAATGAATCTCTCACAATTGCCGCGAGCCGACAATTCATTATTGCCGCCAGTCCGTTTTAAACGGCTTTTTTTCTTCAGAATGTCATTTTGTGCAGGAACATTTCTAACCAGGGGAAACGTGCGCTTTTTCACATGCTGACTTTATAGCCCCCCATGGTACGAAATTTAAAGGAATATTTCACTTTTATTGTTGCACTTTAAGCATTATTAAAATCACTGCTCCCGAAAAAACGTCAGTTTTTAAAAATAAAAAAAGCATTGATACATGTCCCCTGGGGCAGGACTGAGGTCCCCAAACACTTTTTAGGACAAAACTTGCAGATTAGCCTTTAAAATGAACACTTCAGATTTCCCCCATAGACTTTAACAGGGAGTTCGGCGGCGGCTTTACTTATCAATTGCAATGCGCTGCTGCTGCGCCCGGTTCATGCGCCTAATTAAGGCTTCATCCAGCGCACTAATTAAGGTATGAACCGGCGTAGCGCAGTGACAATAGTAAATCAGCCCCATTGTGTCTTTTTTCAAAATTGTCGCTCTTTTTTTGTTTATAGCGCAAAAAATAAAAACCGCACGGGCGATCAAATACCACCAAAAGAAAGCTCTATTTGTGGGGAAAAAAAGGACGTCAATTTTGTTTGGGAGCCACATCGCACGACCGCACAATTGTCAGTTAAAGCGACTCAGTGCCGGAAGCTAAAATGTTGTCTGGGCAGGAAGGGGGTGTAGGTGCACAGTAGGCAAGTGGTTAAAATCACTTATATTGAATATTCGGTCCAACACCGCCATCTACTAGCAGGAAAATATATCTACATCAAAACCATTACCTTTACAAACTATCTGTATAAAAAATATTTGACTACCCACAGAAAGTGCACAAGTAACTACAATGAATCTTAAACTCCTCTCACTGAATGTGAAAGGACTTAACAGTCCTTACAAAAGAAGCTCTGTGGACGGATGCCCTAAAATATGATTGTGACATCATGTGCATCCAGGAGACCCATTTCGCATTAAACAAAACTCCCAAGTTCAACCATCATAAATTTTCTCATATCTTCATTTCCAGCTGCAAAAAAAAGAAAAAAGGAGTGATAACAGTAATCAAGGACACTATCTCTTGCAAGCAGAACAACTTAATAACCGACAATCAAGGTAGATACATCATTTTGGTGGCCTCAATAGACAATGTAATCTACACAATTGTTAACATCTATGCTCCCAATAAAAATCCTCACCAATTCATCCGGAAAATTCTTAAGAAAACAAGGAAAATACAGGAAGGAACTCTTATACTCTGTGGTGATTTCAATGCACCCATGGACCCCGTTTTGGACACCTCTAAGGAAGGAACTATCTCCAGGAAAGGTTTATCTCCCATCTTTTCCTCAGAAGACATGTATGACTCCTGGAGATGCCTGCACACAACAGAAAGGGACTTTACTTTTTTTTCACAGGTTCACAAATCCTATTCCAGATTAGACTATTTCATTGTTGACAAGCTTCTCCTGCCAAAGATTGTCAAAGCTGACATCCACAATATAACCTGGTCCGATCACGCACCAATCACACTTGAAATCAACCAAGAGCTATCTTGCTCTAATAGCTACATATGGAGGAATAACACCTATATTCTTTCGCAGGAGAATCACTTGTTGGCTCTGAAAAAAACATGGACAATTAATGATAAAGAACCGATAAACAGCACTACCCTATGGTGTACACATACAGCCTATGTTAGAGGCCTCCTTATACAGACAGCAACAAGGAAAAAAAGAAAAGAAAACCAATACAATAAATAATATCTTAAAAGAAATAACCAAATTAGAAGAATTACTCAAAAAAGAATCCCAAGATTTTAATCTAGATCGCCGACTTACTCAACTAAGATCTGATTTGAGAGCCATCCTGATATCGGATCAAGACAAAATTTTAAAAAGATTGAAAATGAACTATTACTCCCAGAACAACAAACCAGGGAAACTACTAGCCTCCCAACTCCGTCAACGCCAAATAAAGAATAAAATCCATAAACTAGCACACCACACCTCCGGTAAAGTAGTAATCAACCCTCAAGAAATAGCAGATACATTTACACAATATAATTATGAGTCACTATACAATCTAAAAGAGGAAAGCAATACTCCCCAACCTAACCTAGAAAATATAGCAACATTTCTAAATATAAAACTACCCAATATTGATCCTATAGACTTATAACAATTGAATAAACCAAAAACGGATAGTAACCAAAAATAAATGCGCCCTAATGGTTACTGCCGCTGCACTAAGGAGTAAAGAGTGAATACAAGGACGTTCGCAGCAGCTGTATTAAATAAAGATAATGTTGAAAAGAAAGTCTAGTGAACTTAATTGTGAAAATAAGTACAAATAGCACAAACAGCGCTAATGTGTAGTGGAACCACACAAGTGAACTAAATGAATAAACAATAAGTGACAGAAAAAATGTAAATGTAGAGACCCGTGAGTGATATTGAGTCTAAAGGTTAAACAGTTCATAAAGTGTCTGAAAAAATCTTCTGAATCTCTTCAACGAGCATTCCTCCACCACACCAGTGTAATGAACACTCCTCCACCAATATGAATGGCCACTCACCAGAACTAGTAGCCTTAGACTCACGGGTTTGGCATAAAAAGCATGTCATACAATCCTCAAGTCAGTGTTCAGGATTCATGTCCAAAAATGTAGAAGTGAGATCCACATACGTGAAAAAAAACAAAAAAGTATAATAGTGTGATATTGCTAAAACAATTTATTGACACACCACATGAACCTACAAAGGTTGCACTCACAAAAGCAAACTCCAAAAACAACCGTGAGAAATTCCAAATAAACTTCCTTGATGTTCACAGGCTGATAAACTGTGGTCACGGCGGACCCAAAAAGTAAACCAGGTGTTTCTCACCGCTTCCCCTTCACTTTAACACCTCCTCCTTGTTGAAAATAGTATCCTCAAACGCTGGTCACTCGCATAGAAAAACACATGCAGGTTATCTCACGTTGGTCTCAAATGATCAAACGATCTTTAGTGTAGCCACGCCCCTGACATGTTTCGTCATAGATTTGATTTATTCATGGGATAGGCTACTTACTAGTAAATGTCCTTCTTATATATCCTGGTATACAACTAAATTAATTGTTTGTCACCTGCAGTTCGTGATCCATCCAATCAGAAGTTCAACTGCAGTGTGTCTCCCAATAGGAGCACATACCTCCCCTAATGTGACAGGCCAATCACGCCATGTTTCCAAAAGGGCGGAAGTGAGATCAGGCTTTGGGCAATTGTGAGGGTGGAAGTCCTCATTGGTAACGGCGCCCAGTCATACAGCTCTGATTATATTAATAAAAACCTGTCATATGGTTCTGACAATGATACTAAAAAACCTGTCTTATGGCAAACGGGGAGCCAATCATGCTATATCTGCAGATACGCAGACTAAGTGTGCGGCGCCGCGCATAGGGTAATTGACCAATGGAAGTGCCAGACTCCTCTTGGGCCAATACCATCTTGTTTCCGTGAGGGCGGAAGTGACGTCAGGCTCTGACCACTGTGAGGGCGGATGTGTGTGCTGGAATTGGCATCCTATCACAGGGCTTGATTGATGGTAAAGCCCTGTCACATCACATACTGCCTCCACCAATAGGCAGTCTGAACGTGCGATACCACGCATTGTAAGGGCGGAAGTGCCGCTGCTCACGGCTTCAGCACAGGTTAATATACTGAAAGACTAAGGCCTCGTACACATGATCGGACATATCCGATGAAAACGGTCCGCGGACCATTTCCATCGGATATGTCCGATCGGGAGTTTGATCCGATGGCGTGTACACACCATCGGATCAAATTCCCCGCCGCCGGACGGCGCGGTGACGTGGCGGTGACGTTGACGCCGCCGCGTCACCGCCACGTCACCGCACCAGGAAGTAAAACACTTCCGCGCATGCGCCGAATCCATTCGGCAGCGGCGCGGCGGCGGTGGGGGACGACATGTCTGCTGATAAGTGTACTAACCAGCAGACATGTCGGGCGGACAGATCCCCACCGGATAGATTTCAAAGCTTGCTTTGAAATCTGTCGGGTGGACAAATCTGTCCGCTAGCCCATACACACGAGCGGAGATGTCTGCTGAAACGGTCCATCGGACCGTTTTCAGCGGACATATCTCCTCGTGTGTACGCGGCCTAAGGGAAACAACCTCACATTGGTTTAAAGATATTGGGGCAGATTCACAGAGAAATGGATTATCGTAGCGTATCAGAAATACACTACGCCGCCGTTTTTTACCTTGCTCTACGTGGAATTCAGTTAGATTTTCTACGGTAAACGACGGCGGCGTAGTGTATTTCTCCCGTCGCAATCCATCTGCGCGAGTAGGGGGCGTGAAACATTTAAATTAGGCGCGTTCCTGCGGCGATCGATCTGCGCATGCTCCGTTCGCAATTTTCCCGCCGTGCATTGCGCGAAATCACGTTGTGACGTCATTCGTTGTTTATGTAGCGTACTTTACGGGCGATCCACGTCCCGACGAGTTACGTAAACAAAATAAAATTTTAAATAAATTCGAAGCGGGAACGACGGCCATACTTAACATGGGCTACGTAAAGTTAGAGCAGCAAAAAGCTGCTCTAACATTACGTATAAAAAAATAGACGAAAACGATTGCGACGCCCGCTCGTATGTTCGTGAATCCCCGTAAAAACACATTTGCATATCCCGACGCATCAAAACGACGCGAACTCCTCCCAGCGGCCGCAAATAAATGGCAGCGTAGATCCGAAGGCTTACGAAGACGTAAGCCTCTCGGATCGAAGCCCGAAGCCGGCGTATCATGGTTTGAGGATTCAAACTAGTGATACGCCGCGCGAAATTTGAAATTACTCCTGTCTAACCCCAGTTAGACAGGCGTAATTGTTTTGTGAATCTGCCCCATAGACCATATTTTCCCTCAACAGGTGATTAGTAACTACAATGTGTAACAGCTAATGAGGCGGATACACTACTCGCATAGCAATCGTCACCAGTGTTGATCAGCCTTATGAATGCCTAGGAATTACAATACATAAGAGTCAAGCTTAAATAAACACAATATTAGTGAGTACAGACCTCGCTGCATCCAATAAATATTGAAACACTGGTAAACAGTTACTACATAGATTAATATTTTCATATTGATGAGTAATATATAGAGCACTAAATCAAACATAATGCTCTTATAAATTGAGCTAAAAATAATAAACAAATAAATTGGATGAATGGTACATACCTAAAAAGAAAGGGTTAAAAACGCTACATATGAGGGAGCTGTGGTGGCTCAACGTGATTGGCACTGCGCTGACAAGCCATTCACCTCTGCAGCCAAGGGTTCGGATCCCGGTCTCGGCTACATGTGAATTGAGTTTGGTGGTCTCAGCCCGGCTCCCGGTGGGTGTGCTATGCAAGGTACGCCTGTGCTTAGTACGCCCACCCCCCCCCCCCCACAAAAAACCACCACACTTGCACGCACACAAAATTGGTTTAAAAACACATGCACTTTGGCCATGCGGTCTCTTAAAATAAAGAGAGGCGAAGGACCTACGGGGCTGGCTGGGTGGGCTAGGCCCCCTCACTCCCTCATAGGGGGAGTCCCTCTGCCCCATTGGGGCCCCATTGGGGTCCCGTTGGGCCCCAGTTGGGCTCCCAAGAGGAGCAGGTAGGGCGGGGTGAGTGGGAGGCCCCCCTTCACACCCGCCATTGCCACCAGGGGCATGGAGAAGGATGGCGATTGCCTCCGGGGGGAGGGTCTGCCTACTCCCAACTCCTGCAGTCCGGCTCCTCTCTCTCGAGTTCACGCACAAAAATACACTTTAAAAAAAAAAAAAAAAAAAAACGCTACATATATTAAAAAATTTAAAAATTATAACCCAATATACCAAAGTATACTAGGTCATCTCAGAGTATGATATGATCAAGAAAATATATATAAATGATAATAATTTAACCAATACACTATGGGCCCGAGGGGTTCCCAGACCTAATCTGTATTGATAGGACAAAGAGAACTGGATTAAGAGTTGTTGATAAAACAGTTCAGGTCTAGTTCTATGTTTAATCCTCGTGGAAAAAGGGATTTAAGGAGAAAGATCCATTGAGTTTCTCTTTGTGATAGATCTCTCACTCTGTTTGACCCCCTCCAATTAGGATAAACGCAGTCAATACCACAAAATTGGGCTAGAGATGAATCTTTAATGTGTTTTTCTTTAAAGTGAACCGATACACTGTGATATTTATAACCCTTCCTGATGTTGGCCAGATGTTCAGAGATCCGAATTCTTAGTAGTCTCTTAGTTCTTCCAACATATAGGAGCCCACAAGGGCACCTTAGAAGGTATACCACATAAGATGAATTACAAGTTATGAATTCTTTCACTTCAAAAATACTGTCATCAGATCCTCTAATTTCTGTTTTACCCTTATTGTGGATTTTCACCGTACGGCAACAGATGCATTTGTTGCAAGGGAAGAACCCTTTGAGATTAATTTTTAACCATTGATTGGGGGGGTCTAAGATCTTTTGAACTACCCGATCACCAGAATTGGGGGCTTTCCGGTAGATACAATTTGGTTGTTGCGGAATAGCACCCCCCAGATGTCTGTCCTTCCCCAGGATATGCCAGTGTTTCCTGACTATGTCCTCAATTTCCCTATATTGCACATGGAACCCAGATATAAAGCTCCACTGGTGATGGTCCCTCTCAGATGGAAGTGCTTTTTTCTTTAGACACTCATCTCTAGGGACATGTGCAATCTGTTGTACAGTTTCATTGAGTTCAGGTTCAGCATATCCTTTCTGGATAAACCTAGTTTTTAGTGTATTAGCTTGTTCCAGATAGTCACCATCATCTGTGCAATTGCGGCGTACACGTAAAAACTGTCCCTTTGGGATGTTCTTTATCCATGCTGGGTGGTGCCCGCTGTTAATAGTTAAATAACTGTTACGGTCTGTGGTTTTAAAGAACACCTTGGTTTTCAATTTTCCTTCATAACGCTCGATTGTAACATCCAGATAGTTAACGGAGTGGTTACTGATGACATATTCCAGCTTAATATTATTGTCATTATTGTTCAGAGTATTCAAAAAATGTGTGGCCTCCATCTCTGTTCCTTCCCAGATTAACAGGAGGTCGTCAATAAATCTCCGATAGAATAGCTAAATATTTCTGGTTTAATGGTTTTTTCTTTTCCCAACAGGTTGGCGTAGCCATGGGAGCTAAATTTGCTCCCAGTCTAGCTAACCTGTTTATGGCAGAATGGGAGGATAGGTTCATTTTCAGAGATAAAAAGCCTCAACTCCTATTCTATCGGAGATTTATTGTCGACCTCCTGTTAATCTGGGAAGGAACAGAGATGGAGGCCACACATTTTTTGAATACTCTGAACAATAATGACAATAATATTAAGCTGGAATATGTCATCAGTAACCACTCCGTCAACTATCTGGATGTTACAATCGAGCGTTATGAAGGAAAATTGAAAACCAAGGTGTTCTTTAAAACCACAGACAGTAACAGTTATTTAACTATTAACAGCGGGCACCACCCAGCATGGATAAAGAACATCCCAAAGGGACAGTTTTTACGTGTACGCCGCAATTGCACAGATGATGGTGACTATCTGGAACAAGCTAATACACTAAAAACTAGGTTTATCCAGAAAGGATACGCTGAACCTGAACTCAATGAAACTGTACAACAGATTGCACATGTCCCTAGAGATGAGTGTCTAAAGAAAAAAGCACTTCCATCTGAGAGGGACCATCACCAGTGGAGCTTTATATCTGGGTTCCATGTGCAATATAGGGAAATTGAGGACATAGTCAGGAAACACTGGCATATCCTGGGGAAGGACAGACATCTGGGGGGTGCTATTCCGCAACAACCAAAATGTATCTACCGGAAAGCCCCCAATTCTGGTGATCGGGTAGTTCAAAAGATCTTAGACCCCCCCAATCAACGGTTAAAAATTAATCTCAAAGGGTTCTTCCCTTGCAACAAATGCATCTGTTGCCGTACGGTGAAAATCCACAATAAGGGTAAAACAGAAATTAGAGGATCTGATGACAGTATTTTTGAAGTGAAAGAATTCATAACTTGTAATTCATCTTATGTGGTATACCTTCTATGGTGCCCTTGTGGGCTCCTATATGTTGGAAGAACTAAGAGACTACTAAGAATTCGGATCTCTGAACATCTGGCCAACATCAGGAAGGGTTATAAATATCACAGTGTGTCGGTTCACTTTAAAGAAAAACACAATAAAGATTCATCTCTAGCCCAATTTTGTGGTATTGACTGCGTTTATCCTAATTGGAGGGGGTCAAACAGAGTGAGAGATCTATCACAAAGAGAAACTCAATGGATCTTTCTCCTTAAATCCCTTTTTCCGCGAGGATTAAACATAGAACTAGACCTGAACTGTTTTATCAACAACTCTTAATCCAGTTCTCTTTGTCCTATCAATACAGATTAGGTCTGGGAACCCCTCGGGCCCATAGTGTATTGGTTAAATTATTATCATTTATATATATTTTCGTGATCATATCATACTCTGAGATGACCTAGTATACTTTGGTATATTGGGTTATAATTTTTTAATTTTTTAATATATGTAGCGTTTTTAACCCTTTCTTTTTAGGTATGTACCATTCATCCAATTTATTCGTTTATTATTTTTAGCTCAATTTATAAGAGCATATTGTTTGATTTAGTGCTCTATATATTACTCATCAATATGAAAATATTAATCTATGTAGTAACTGTTTACCAGTGTTTCAATATTTATTGGATGCAGCGAGGTCTGTACTCACTAATATTGTGTTTATTTAAGCTTGACTCTTATGTATTGTAATTCCTAGGCATTCATAAGGCTGATCAACACTGGTGACGATTGCTATGCGAGTAGTGTATCCGCCTCATTAGCTGTTACACATTGTAGTTACTAATCACCTATTGAGGGAAAATATGGTCTATATCTTTAGACCAATGTGAGGTTGTTTCCCTTAGTCTTTCAGTATATTAACCTGTGCTGAAGCTGTGAGCAGCGGCACTTCCGCCCTTACAATGCGTGGTATCGCACGTTCAGACTGCCTATTGGTGGAGGCGGTATGTGATGTGACAGGGCTTTACCATCAATCAAGCCCTGTGATAGGATGCCAATTCCAGCACACACATCCGCCCTCACAGTGGTCAGAGCCTGACGTCACTTCCGCCCTCACGGAAACAAGATGGTATTGGCCCAAGAGGAGTCTGGCACTTCCATTGGTCAATTACCCTATGCGCGGCGCCGCACACTTAGTCTGCGTATCTGCAGATATAGCGTGATTGGCTCCTCGTTTGCCATAAGACAGGTTTTTTAGTATCATTGTCAGAACCGTATGACAGGTTTTTATTAATATAATCAGAGCTGTATGACTGGGCGCCGTTACCAATTAGGACTTCCGCCCTCACATTGCCCAAAGCCTGATCTCACTTCCGCCCTTTTGGAAACATGGCGTGATTGGCCTGTCACATTAGGGGAGGTATGTGCTCCTATTGGGAGACACACTGCAGTTGAACTTCTGATTGGATGGATCACGAACTGCAGGTGACAAACAATTAATTTAGTTGTATACCAGGATATGTAAGAAGGACATTTACTAGTAAGTAGCCTATCCCATGAATAAATCAAATCTATGACGAAACATGTCGGGGGCGTGGCTACACTAAAGATCGTTTAATCATTTGAGACCAACGTGAGATAACCTGCATGTGTTTTTCTATGCGAGAGACCAGCGTTTAAGGATACTATTTTCAACAAGGAGGAGGTGTTAAAGTGAAGGGGAAGCGGTGAGAAACACCTGGTTTACTTTTTGGGTCCGCCGTGACCACAGTTTATCAGCCTGTGAACATCAAGGAAGTTTATTTGGAATTTCTCACGGTTGTTTTTGGAGTTTGCTTTTGTGAGTGCAACCTTTGTAGGTTCATGTGGTGTGTCAATAAATTGTTTTAGCAATATCACACTATTATACTTTTTTGTTTTTTTTCACGTATGTGGATCTCACTTCTACATTTTTGGACATGAATCTTGAACACTGACTTGAGGATTGTATGACATGCTTTTTATGCCAAACACGTGAGTGTAAGGCTACTAGTTCTGGTGAGTGGCCATTCGTATTGGTGGAGGAGTGTTCATTACACTGGTGTGGTGGAGGACTGCTCGTTGAAGAGATTCAGAAGATTTTTTCAGACACTTTATGAACTGTTTAACCTTTAGACTCAATATCACTCACGGGTCTCTACATTTACATTTTTTCTGTCACTTATTGTTTATTCATTTAGTTCACTTGTGTGGTTCCACTACACATTAGCGCTGTTTGTGCTATTTGTACTTATTTTCACAATTAAGTTCACTAGACTTTCTTTTCAATTGAATAAACCAATATCACCTGAAGAAACCCTTAAGGGCTCTTTCACACGTCCGTTCCGTTCGTCCGTTTTTTGGACGTCCGGTAACGGACCTCAATGCTTCCCTATGGGGAGCGGATCCGTTAGTGGATGATGCATCCGCTAACGTCCGCCAGATCCGCATCCGTTTTTTTGGACGGAAGAATGTCCTATTTTTCTTCCGTCCGGCCAAACGGATCGGATGCAAATGGACAGACGGTCCGTTTCCATCCGATTCCCCATAGGGGATAGTCCAATGACGGAGCGATCACATGTAAACAAACCGGCGTCATTTGATGACGCCGGTTCCTCCCTCCTCTCTCTGTACCGATCGGTACAGTGTGAGAGGGGGAGCGCAGATGGCAGCAGCGCTGTGGGATGGATCTGTGACTATTGCAGTCACAGATCCATCCATCCCTGCTCAGCCATCCCTGCATTAACCCCTTCCTTCCCTGTGCATTACTCTGCATACCCCCTGCACAATACTCTTCCTTCCCTGCGCAATACTCTGCATACCCCCTGCACAATACTCTTCCTTCCCTGCGCAATACTCTGCATACCCCCTGCACAATACTCTTCCTTCTCTGCACAATACTCTGCATACCCCCTGCACAATACTCTTCCTTCCCTGCGCAATACTCTGCAATACCCCCTGCACAATACTCTTCCTTCCCTGAGCAATAGTCTGCATACCCCCCTGAGCAATACACCGCAGTACCCCCCTGAGCAATACTCCCCGCTGTACAGGACGCCGGGGTTGGGTCCTGGATGGGTGCTATACGGCACCACTATTTGGATTATGGTCCATTTAAATAGAGGTAGCAGGTTCAGGGGGTCACCCAAAAGTGGGTGAAAAGTTTCAGGCAGGCGCTAATTCAGAGAGGACTGGCTTGCAGTCTTCTCTGTCTTTATTAAAGTAGTTTGGGGCCTGGAATTTTGGAGGCTAGAAAGTGTTATTTGGGTGGGACGGAGCCTCCACTCCTAAACCTTGGGAGTCAGCGCACAAGGTGTTAACTCTCACAGAGAACCACCCATTAAAGCAGGAAGTGGTGCTGGAGGTAGTGAGTGAGTTTGGAGAGTGCACCTGTAAGGAAGATGGAAGTCTGCTGGCTGCACAGTGAGGACTTTTGAAGTGCAGGGGATGAAGATTGGTTTTGCAACAAACCGTATGTCATTTTACTTTCACTGTTTTGTGCTGGAAATAAGCAGACTTTTTGTTGACGCTGGAGCCAAGCGGACTTTTATGTTATACGTTTTTGACATGCTGAGAAAGCCTTGTTTTTCTTTCCGGTGAATAAAAGCCTTTTTTTTCCCAAAACAACGGTTTAAGCACTGAATCCCGGCTGAGCTATAGCCCCAAACGTTACAATTGGTGGAGAATGCGGGCACAGTGCATTTGCAGGCGCAAAACCGTTTAAACCTAGAAACTGACATTTAAAGGGACAGGGTGCTTATGGCATGTCTTGGGTGAAGTCAGCCCAATCATTGCAAGCACCAAGCAAAAGCATGGAGGAGGTCATCAAGGCTCTGGCACAAGCCACTGTGACCCAGCAGCAAGCCACCATGACCCAGCAGCAAGCGTTGGCAAAGGCAAACCGTCGCCATGAGGAAGCGATGGCTCAGCAGCAAGAAAACACATGACTGTTAGTTGTCCAGTTTACCACTCAGCAGGAGTCCTCTCAAGCACAGATGGCTGCCTTGCAGGAAGCAGTACAGCGGCTAGCGCAGGGACGAGAGCAAGCGGTCGTTGCCGCTGGCAACCAAGTGTCTGTGAGAGCCAGCCATTTTTTACAAAAGTTGACACCCAGCGATGATGTAGAGGCCTTTCTTACTACCTTTGAAAGGGTCGCAGAGAGAGAGAGGTGGCCCCGTGACGAATGGGCTGGCATTATCTCCCCTTTCCTCACCGGTGACCCACAAAAGGCCTATTTTGATCTCCCATCTGAGCACATCAGTGACTATGAGCGACTGAAGGCAGAGATCCTGGCCCGCCTGGGGGTAACCACAGCCGTCCGGGCTCAGAGGGTGCATCGCTGGCGGTACAAACCTGACAGACCACCCAGGTCCCAAATGCACGAACTGATACAGTTGGTCAAAAAGTGGCTGCAGACAGAAAAGTTGTCCGGTCCACAAATGGTGGAACGGGTAGTGATGGACTGGTACCTGAGGTCCCTGCCAGAGGACCTACAGCGCTGGGTAAGCCATGGAGACCCTGCAACTGCTGACCAGCTGGTTGAATTGGTTGAAAGGTATAACGTTGTAGAGGATTTGCTTGGGCCTGCCAAGCGTCGGGAACCCACACTAAGGATGACCAGACCAACCCCAACACCTAGGAGAGAGGCACCGCCAGCCATTGGAACCCGAAAATCTGCACCAGCTTCCGTAGAAGCACGAAGGTTGGCACCTGTCCCAAGGATGGAGAACCTACAGTGTTGGCGATGTTGGTCCTGGGGACATACCCGGGCACAATGCCCACTGCAGGAGGAGCCTATGGAGTGTGGAACTGCTCGGAGAAGCTCCTTCTATGTGCAAAGTGTGTGTACCACTCATCTTGATCTGGCTGCAGGACGGTTTGAGTGTGAAGTGTGGGTGAACCACCTTCCTGCCAGGGCCCTACTGGACTCTGGTAGCATGGTAACATTAGTACATGCCAGGGTACTTGGGAGGCTTGGACCAGTGACTAAAACTCTTCGGGTAGTGTGTATCCATGGGGACACCAAGGAGTACCCCTTGGTCCCGGTGACTGTCTCTTATGGCCATGCCTCCGTTACACAGGAGGTCGGGGTGGTAAACAGTTTAATTCATGACATCATAGTGGGGCGGGACTGTCCCATATTTCTAGAACTATGGAACGAGGTACAGATGGGGCTACCAAGGGAACTGGGGACACTGGGCCTGGAAGGGACAGGGTCTGAAGGGTCCGGACCTGAAATACACCCCTCTGATATGGAAATACCTGTCATTGATAATGAAGTTGCAGGGAATGCTAATGTGGAGGATTATGCCCCTGACCCAGGTCTTAAAACCGAGTTGATCTCTGAGGGAGGGGAAGTCTTCCCCTTACAAGTTATGCTGGGGGAGGATGATGAGGAGCTCTCCCCGGTTGAGGGGGATGAAGGGGAAACATCCTCAAGGCCAGAACATCCCGATCTAGATGTGTCCAGGGGTGCATTTGGTACCGCCCAATTACAGGACCCTACCTTGGTCAATGCTCGAGAGCAGGTTTCTGTTGTTGATGGGGTCCCACAAATGCCAGATGCAGATCAGAGGTTCCCTCACTTTGCGTTGAAGGGGGACTTACTGTATCGAGTGGCTAAGAGCCGAGGGGAAACTATAGAGCAGTTGCTGGTTCCCCAACCATATAGGCGGATGCTCCTCGACCTAGCCCACAATGATGCACTGGGAGGGCACCTGGGGGCGGAGAAAACAGAGGCCAGGATAACCGACCGGTTTTACTGGCCAGGGTTGAAGGCCGAGGTTAAAAGGTACTGTGCGTCTTGTCCCATTTGCCAGGGGTACAGTCACGGGACCATGCAGGGATCGACTTGGTGCAGGTTGCTGCTACCCTGACTAGGCCCCAAACCCAGCAAACAAAAGAGTTTCTACAAAGAAATAGAGATATGTTTTCAGAGTTGCCCGGTCGCACCAACGTCATCGAGCATGACATTGTGACCGAGCCCAATGTAAAAGTCAGGTTAAAGCCTTACCGTATCCCAGAAGCTCATAGGGTGGCAGTGTCAGAAGAGTTTAAAAGAATGTTCGAGCTTGGAGTCATTGAAGAGTCGCAGAGCGAATGGTCAAGTCCAATTGTGTTGGTACCCAAGCCCAACGGCACCCTCCGCTTCTGCAACGACTTCAGAAAGCTTAATGAAGTCTCCAAGTTTGACGCATATCCCATGCCACGGGTAGATGAGCTAATTGAGAGGTTGGGTCCTGCCAGGTACATTACCACGCTGGACCTCACAAAAGGGTACTGGCAGATTCCCCTGACTAAGGAAGCCAGGGAGAAGACAGCCTTCTCTACTCCGGAAGGCCACTTCCAATATAAGAGGATGCCGTTTGGTCTGCACTCAGCCCCTGCCACGTTCCAGAGGGCCATGGACAGGACTCTGCGTCCACACCAACGGTACGCTTCGGTCTACCTAGATGACATAGTCATCTTCAGCACTGATTGGGAGTCCCACCTTCCCCGGGTTCAGGCAGTCGTAGACTCCCTGAGAAGAGCAGGGTTCACCATCAACCCCGAGAAGTGTGCCATTGGGATGGAGGAAGCAAAATACCTAGGGTATATTGTGGGTAGAGGGCTGGTGAAGCCCCAAATGAGTAAGGTGGAAGCCATACAGGACTGGCCCCGTCCCCTAACCAAGAAGCAGGTCAGAGGGTTTTTGGGCATAGTTGGCTATTATAGAAGGTTCGTCCCCAACCTTGCCACTATTGCTGCACCACTGACCGACCTGACCAAAGGCAGAAAGTCAGTGATGATAAAGTGGAATGCCGAAGCCGAGACAGCTTTTCAAAAGCTTAAGACAGCGTTGTGCCAAGATCCGGTGCTTGTAGCTCCAAATTTTACAAAAGATTTTGTAGTGCAGACAGATGCTTCAAGTGAAGGGTTGGGAGCGGTCCTGTCTCAGGAAATCAATGGAGAAGAGCACCCTGTGGTTTTTCTTAGTAGAAAGCTGACGGCAGCTGAGAGAAACTATGCGGTGGTGGAGCGGGAGTGTCTGGCCATCAAGTGGGCTTTGGACTGCCTAAGATATTTCCTCCTGGGCAGGAAGTTTCGCTTGGTGTCAGACCACGCTCCCCTTACCTGGATGAGACAGAATAAGCACACCAATGCCAGGGTAACAAGGTGGTTCCTTTCTCTCCAGGAGTTCAATTTCGTGGTAGAGCTCAGACCCGGAAGACAGCATCAGAATGCCGATGCCCTCTCCCGAGTCCATTGTATGGTGTCTACTGGTGCCTCCAACACCTCTGCGTTGAGGCAGAGGGGGGGGATATGTACAGGACGCTGGGGTTGGGTCCTGGATGGGTGCTATACGGCACCACTATTTGGACTATGGTCCATTTAAATAGAGGTAGCAGGTTCAGGGGGTCACCCAAAAGTGGGTGAAAAGTTTCAGGCAGGCGCCAATTCAGAGAGGACTGGCTTGCAGTCTTCTCTGTCTTTAATAAAGTAGTTTGGGGTCTGGAATTTTGCAGGCTCCAAAGTGTTATATGTGTGGGACGGAGCCTCCACTCCTAAACCTTGGGAGTCAGCGCACAATGTGTTAACTCTCACAGAGAACCACCCATTAAAGCAGGAAGTGGTGCTGGAGGTAGTGAGTGAGTTTGGAGAGTGCACCTGTGAGGAAGATGGAAGTCTGCTGGCTGCACAGTGAGGACTTTTGAAGAACAGGGGATGAAGATTGGTTTTGCAACAAACCGTATGTCATTTTACTTTCACTGTTTTGTGCTGGAAATAAGCAGACTTTTTGTTGACGCTGGAGCCAAGCGGACTTTTATGTTATACGTTTTTGACATGCTGAGAAAGCCTTGTTTTTCTTTCCGGTGAATAAAAGCCTTTTTTTTCCCCAAAACAACGGTTTAAGCACTGAATCCCGGCTGAGCTATAGCCCCAAACGTTACACCGCGCAATACTCCCCGCGCAATACTCCCCGCGCAATACTCCCCGCGCAATACTCTGCGATAATTTTTTTTTTTCAGGCTTCCCAGCCTAGAGGCAAGATGTGGGGTGTTATTGACCCCATATCTCACTGTAAAGAGGACCTGTCATGCTATATTCCTATTACAAGGGATGTTTACATTCCTTGTAATAGGAATAAAAGTAATCAAAACATTTATTTTTGGGGAAAAACGTGTTAAACTAAAATAAATAAAGTAAAATGAACAATAAAAAATATTTTTTTTTTTAAAGCGCCCCTGTTCCTGCGTGCTCGTATACAGAAGCGAACGTGCACGTAAGTCCTGCCCACATATGAAAACGGTGTTCAAACCACACATGTGAGGTATCGCTGCAAACGTTAGAGTGAGAGCAATCTTTTTGGCCCTAGACCTCCTCTCCTACTAAAAACATGTAACCAGTAAAAATATTTAAAGCGTCACCTATGGGGATTTTTAAGTACCGAAGTTTGGTGCCATTCCACAAGCGTGTGCAATATTGAAGGGTGACATGTTGGGTATCTATTTACTCGGCGTAACTTCATCTTTCATATTATGCAAAAACATTGGGCTAAGTTTTTTTTTTTTAAAAGCACAAAACTATTATTTCCAAAAAAAATGCGTTCAAAAAATTGATGTGCAAATACCATGCGCGATAAAAAGTTGCAACAACCGCCATTGTATTCTCTAGGGTCTTTGCTAAAAAAGCATATATAATGTTTTGGGGTTCTATGTAATTTTCTAGCAAATAAATTATGATTTTTCCATGGAGGAGAGGAATGTCAGAATTTTTTTTACAAAATGTTCGTTCTTTTTTCATTTATAGCGAAAAAAATAAAAACCGCAGAGGTGATCAAATACCACCAAAAGAAGGCTCTATCTATGGGGAAAAAAGGACACAAATTTCATTTGGTTACAGTGTTGTATGACTGAGTTATTGTCATTCAAAATGTGAGAGCACCAAAAGCTAATAATTGGTCTGGTTATTAAGGGTGTTTAAGTGCCCAGTGGTCAAGTGGTTAAAGAAACTCTAGTTCCATATCTAACTAACACGTTTAATTATCTAGCTAACTCTAAATGTTTTCCCAAAGAACTATTGGAAGCAATAATAATAATAACAATTCCGAAACAAGGCAAAGACCCATCATCCCCTCTCAATTATAGACCAATTTTATTATTAAATTCTGACCTAAAAATGTATGCAAAAATCCTGGCCAACAGATTGATAAACATAACCCCGAACTTAATAGGACCAGACCAAGTAGGATTTACTAAGGGGAGACAAGCACCAGACAGCACTATGAGAATCCTTAACTTAATTGACCAAATTCACACTGACCGAACTCCCTCTGTACTTTTAGCATTAGATGCTTAAAAAGCATTCAACAGAATGCACTGGGCCTACATCTCCAAAACTCTAGTCAAATTTGCATGGATTTATCCAAAGGCGCTATACTCTCAACCTACGGCCAAAGTATTCACATCAGGTATAATCTCTAAAACGTTCTCCCTTACTAACGGAACCAGACAAGGTTGCCCATTATCCCCATTAATTTTCTCACTAGCAATAGAACCACTTGCGGAATATATAAGATCAACCCCCGACATCAAAGGTATAACTATAGGATGATATGAACATAAAGTAGGGCTATTCGCAGACGATATTATACTTACATTATCTAATCCTACTTCTTCCCTGCCAGAAGCTCACAAATTATTAGAAAGATTTGGTGAGGTGTCGTATTACAAAATAGATCAAAACAAATGTTACGCTCTCCCTATGAACATTCCTATGACACTAATTAATACTTTACGCAAAGAAAATAACTTCAACTCGGACAACTCCACAATAAGCTATCTGGATATACAACTCTCCTACCCACCAACCAAAATATACAAAGTTAATTTTCCCAACCTTTTAGAAGTAGTCAACAAAGACCTACAAAATATACAAAAAACACAACTTTCCTGGGTAGGGAAAATAGCCACATTTAAAATGCAAACCCTCCCTAAAAAATTATACTATTTTAGATGCTTACCTATCCCAATCCCTGCCAAATTTTTCACGCAACTGAATAGAAAACCTAAACAATGCATATGGAATGGGAAAAAACCCAGAGTGGCATTCTCCATTTTAACTACCAGAAATCAAAAACAACTACTACGCAACCCTATTAGATCAGATTAGATACTGGTTCAACAATAGGGAAGATAAACTATGGCTAAACATAGAAAAACAAGTCACAAAAAGACATGACCTGTATGCCCTAGCAATAGCTTATGCTATACTTCCAAAGATTAACATTCCCAATTTACTTAGCATCAGATCCACATTAATAGCTTGGAAACATATACTTTCAAAAACTAAAAATATCCCAAATAAAATAAAATTGATGATACCGACAGGTGCACTCAACTATTGTAAAATACATCTAATTGTAGATGACTGGGTTAAGGAAGGTTTTCATCTTTACTGAAATCTAGACATGTGCACAGAAAAAAATTTCGTTTTTTTTTGTTCCGTTTCGTATGGTCCCGTCTGTTCGTTTCCGTTCGTTTTTCGTAAGACGCCCGTTTTCCTGTTCGTTCCCGTTCGTTTGTCGTACGACGCGATTTTTTCGTATTCCGATCGTTTCGTATTTCCGTTACCGTTTTATTTTCGTACATGCGGGATGATTCGTTATTCTGTTTAATTCATGTTTGTTTCTTGTTAGACAATAATTATCGTGAATTTTCGTCAATTTGCATTCTGTGTATCTTGAATGCTTTTCTTTTGTTAGTGTCTGTTCATTGTTCAATGACATCTATAGCAAAAGAATTTCATTATGTATATTGAATGAATTCCTTTTTTTGTTATAGGTGTCATGTCAACATACGAAAATAACAAAAGAAACAGGTTCAAATGCAAATCTTTTGTTTATGGTTTTTTTGAATGGCCAGAGAGTTAGGCTGGCCATACATGATACAATTTTCTGTGCAATTTTCTTTAGATTTACCTTCAACTATGTAGTGCAAGGGCCTGCCTGATTGCATACAATTGAAAGTGTTGTTTAGTTTGACCTCATATATGGTTTTTGGTAAATCTAAAAGAAAATTGTACAAGAAAATTGAACATGTATGGCCAGCCTCAGTGACTGAAAGCAGCTTCTCTTTTGTGCAGAATAGTGAGTGCACTTGTACAGTAAAGCCTAATAAACTTTTCTGTGGATTTTCATCTGAAGGGAGATCAGTTGGCCAGACTTCTGAACCCAAAAATGGTTTTCTGATGCAGTTTAAAAACGAACGAATTTTCTGAGAACAATCGGAAAACGATCGTTTTTATGTGTGTTGTTAAAATAGTCTGACCAAGTGTATGGGGCTTAACAATACTATTGTTGGGTTCAGAACTCTGGCCAACTGATCTCCCTTCAGATGAAAATCCACAGAAAAGTTTATTAGTCTTTACTGTACAAGTGTACTCACTATTCTGCACAAAAGAGAAGCTGCTTTCAGTCACTGAGGCTGGCCATACATGTTCAATTGTCTTGTACAATTTTCTTTTAGGTTTACCAAAAACCATATATGAGGTCAAACTAAACAACACTTTCAATTGTATGCAATCAGGCAGGCCCTTGCACTACATAGTTGAAGGTAAATCTAAAGAAAATTGCACAGAAAATCATGTATGGCCAGCCTAACTCTCTGGCCATTAAAAAACCCATAAACAAAAGATTTGCATTTAAACCTGTTTCTTTTGTTATTTTCGTATGTTGATATGACACTTATAACAAAACATTTGCCTTCAGTATTTTGAATACACAGAAAAAAGAAAAAGGAATTCATTCAATATACATAATGAAATTCTTTTGTTATAGATGTCATTGAACAATGAACATACAACTGAAAACGAACACAAAACGGATTCAAACAAAATACACAATGCAAACCTCTTGATACAGATTTCATTTTCGTTATTTTGCCATTTTCGTTTTGTCGTTTTTTCCCGTCGGATCGTTCGTTCGTATTTGCGGTCGTTCGTTATGCGGCTCATCCGTTATCCTGTCGTTTTCGTATTTTGGTGCTTTACCGTATTCGTATGTACACATTATCCCGCGGGTACGAAAATGAACATTTTCGTACGAAAATAACATTCGTACGAACGGGAATGCACATATCTACTGAAATCTACCCTTGCAATACAAAGAGATCACTCTAACCAAACTGAGGACACATACCAGACTAAAAGAGTTCAATCCGACTGACCCTGTAGAAATCCCCTTAATTATATGGCAATTTTTCACCCACCAAAATCAACAGATGATAAAAGGAATCTCTGGGCCAGATTCACGTACATTGGCGCATATATTGACCGGTGTAGCGCACCTCCTTTACGTTAGACCGGCGCAATGTAGAGGCAAAAGTACCGTATCCTCGTAGCATTTGCGCACAAATTTGCGCTGGCGCAACGTAAATCCCGAGGCATAAGGCGGTGTAATTCAAATAGGGAAGGACGTGGGTGTGTTCCATTGAAATGAGCCGTGACCCCATGCAAATGAAGGGCCAGCCGGATTGAGCATGCGTGCATGAAGCAGACTATGGTCAGCACCTCTCTGCGCATGCTCAGAACTCGGCACGGCGCAATGAGTGAGATTGGAACTAGGCCCGGTCAACTTAGTGAGCTACGCACAGTGCTTAAATAGACAGAGAGAAATGCCCTTCCATTGCAAAAGTACATCCATTTGTTTCCCTTCCTACAGCAAGGTGCTTTTGTTCAGTAAGGCACGGAGCAAATGGCAAAGCCATTAAGTGGAGGGCCGGCCATGACAGGGTTAACTAAGCCCTGGTCTGGTCGGTAGGAGTGGTTTGGTAAGTAAGTGGAGGGAGGGGAGAGGAGGTTATAAATTCCCCTCCTCCTCCTTACCGGGCTAACACACGTGGGGAAAAAGTTTCCAGGTACAGTAGGACGCGCTGCTGGGGGTTTAGTGCTCTGCCTGAACTAGGGGGAAAAAATGTATTTTATTCTTTATTTATTTTTCGCCTGCTCACTTTCTGCCTGCCCTGCCATGTCAGGCTTCGAAGCTTTATTCTCCCAGCTCCGGGAGGAGGCTGAGCGTCGCGGGGAGGTGTGGCTGCAGGCCACTCTGGGCCCCTCCTCCCGCGGGGGGACGTGTCGGGGGGTTCTCCGGTCCGGGGGGGTGGGGATGTCACCCGCGCCCGTATCTCGCGGCCCCCGAGCCGATACTCACCGGGCCCATCCACCAGATCCCGCAGGCGGGAGGGGAGCCCCATCCGGTCCCCCTCGGCCCCCCTCCCTAAGCGGACGGTGGCGGGGGGGGTCACAGCAAGGCAGCGGACCAGCAGCGGGGTGCAGGGGGGGGGGCGGCCAGGGGGCTCCAAGGCGGCGGCCAGGCCCGCCCGGCGTGCAGATCATGTGGATGCGGGCTCCAGCCCCGGTTGTGCACCGGAGGTCCGGGAGCCTCGGCAAGGGAGGCCTATACATGCGGTGGCTAGCCTTTCACCATCCGCGGCTAGCTACCTCCAATCCAGCCCAGTGGAGAGCGGGCGTGGGGGAGTGGAAGACGGCAGAGAGTGTGCGGCACCCAGAAAATCATCGGGGAAATCGGTACACGGGTCCAGAGTACGCAGGGTGAGCGAGGCCAGCTCTGGGCCCTCGGCTGCCAGGCCCGAGTCGCCTGGTGGGCCATCATCTGGAGAGGACGTCCGGCCGGGTGTTCTTTCGGAGGGTGAGCTGTCCGAGTCGGAGGAGGAGGTCGTTCCCAGGACGGAGGTCGCAGCGCAGGAGACGAGTCGTGTGGCTGGTGGGATTGCTTCCAGGCAGCCCGGTAAGTTGTTTTTGGTTATTTCTGATGTTTTACACAATGCTGGTGTGTTGGCTGGGGGCCGGGGGGGGGGCTCCCAGGGTAGGTTGGTAGTGCCCGCAGTGGCGGGGAGTAGTGGGGTGAGGTCTGGGGCCCAGGGGGAGCAGTCAGGGGAGGGCGCGGGGTTGCAGCATTTTTTGCAAAGAAAAGGGATCTGGTCCGGTTGGCGGACGTGGCAAAGGGGGAAGTTTATACTTGTTATGAGGCACCCCTGGGTTCGCATTTGAAGCAGGAGGTGCGGGACAAGATTTGGAAAAGCGAATATGTAGAGATATTTGCCCTGTTGCCTCTGGAGAAGTTTAACCTGGACAGGGTAAAACCGGAGGAGTCTAAGAAAGAGGATGAGGAGAAGAGGCGGTATAGGCTTATTCCCAGGACGTTTGCGAATTTGTCGCAGGCTTATTCGATTTTGGCGAGCGTGATTGGCGAGAAAAACCCTGAACACTGTTCGGCGCTTTTCAGTTACCAAGAAGCGATCAGCGAGGCTTATCGGTGTTACGGTGGCACGGGGTGGCTCCGATACAATGAGCAATTCCGGCAACGCCAGGCAATTAGGCCGGACATTAGGTGGGATACTAAGGACATTGGCCTTTGGATGCGGCTTATGTCAGCTCCACGGACGTCCGCGCCGTTTTTTCAGGGGGGGGGGGGTGGCGGAACCTCTTCCCCAGGACAGTCGGCCGGAAAGAAAAAGGGGGTTTGCTGGCAGTTCCACGAGGGTAACTGCAGGTTTGGAGGGTCCTGCCGGTTCAAGCACGAGTGCTCCGGCTGTGGGGGTAATCACCCCTCTTCCCGTTGTTTTAAGCAAGGCAAGGGACGTCCCGGAGACTCTACGAGTAAGAGGGAGGACTCCGGTGATGGTGGAAAGGATGCCACCGTTTCTCGGTAGGTATCCGGACAGGGCGGCTGCTCTGTCGTTAGAAAGGGGTTTCTCAGAGGTTTTCGTGATTCCTTGCAACTTGGCGGTGGTCCCCCCGGTGGCGAGGAATTTGCGTTCTGCGCTAAAACGCCCGGAAGTGGTTTTGGAGACACTGCGGAAGGAAGTCGGGCTGAGCCGTATGGGGGGCCCCTTTGTCTCCCCTCCTTTGGAGGGGTTGGTGGTTTCCCCATTGGGGGTGGTGGCAAAAAAGGAGCCGAACACGTTTCAGCTCATTCACCACCTGTCGTTTCCGAAGGGTGGGTCGGTCAACGATGCCATCAACGTGGGGGATTGTACGGTGTGTTACACTTACTTTGATGCTGCGGTGGGATGGGTTAGGCGGTATAGCCGGGGGGCTTTTATGGCCAAGTCGGACATTGAGGCCGCCTTTTAGCTACTGCCGGTTCACCCGGATAGCTTCCGGCTGTTGGGTTGCCACTGGGGTGGGGAGTTCTACGTGGACAAGTGTCTACCGATGGGCTGCTCCATTTCATGTGCCTTGTTTGAACAGTTCAGCTCGTTCCTAGAATGGGTGGATAGGGATGTGTCGGGAGTGAGCTCCGTGATACATTATCTGGACGACTTCCTTTGCATCGGCCCGGCGGGGTCGCGCTTTTGCGCAATATTGTTAGCTACGCTGGAACACAATTCGGAGCGCTTCGGCGTGCCGCTGGCGCCCGAGAAAACGGAGGGACCTAAGTCGGTCATTCAATTCTTGGGAATTGTGATTGATTCAGAGGCGATGGAGTGCAGGTTGCCGCTAGACAAACTGAACGGCCTCAAGGCGGAGGTTGGCGAGATGTTAGGTTTGCGGAAGGTGCAGCTCCGAGCACTGCAGTCGCTCCTGGGTAAGCTCAATTTCGCGTGCCGCATTCTGCCTATGGGGAGAGTCTTTTGCAGACGCCTCTCGGCGAGTACAGCAGGGGTCAGGTCTCCGAGGCACTATGTCCGTTTGGGGCAGGATCACAGGGATGATCTGTTGATGTGGCACTCCTTTTTGGAGTCCTTTAATGGAAGGGCCTTGTGGATGTCAGGTCCGGTCAGCAACTTCGACATGGAGTTGTTCACGGATGCGGCCGGGGGCTCGGGTTTTGGCGCATATTTTCAGGGTCAGTGGAGTTCTGGTCCTTGGCCCCAGTCCTGGCTGGAAACGGGGTTCAATAGGAATCTGGTGCTACTGGAACTGTTTCCGGTGGTGCTGGCGGTGGAGCTATGGGGTTCGTCCTTCCGGGACCGGAAGGTGCGGTTCCATGGAGACAATCTGGGGGTGGTTCAGGTGATTAACAGGGTCACGGCGTCTTCCCCACCGGTTATTCGGGTATTGCGGCACCTGGCGCTGCGCTGTTTGCAGATGAATATATTTGTGTATGCAATGCATTTGCCGGGTGTGGAGAATGTAGTGGCTGACGCCTTGTCTCGCTTTCAGTGGGACAGGTTCCAGGAGTTGGTGCCGGAAGCAGAAGAGCAAGGGGTACCCTGTCCGGAGTGGCTATGGAGGATTCCGTTGGAATCGTCTCCAGTTGGATCAGGAAGTCGGTAAGTGTGGGCACATGGGCGGCCTACGAGAAGGTCTGGTTAGAGTGGCAGGCTCTGGTTCGTGAGGCGGCGGTGGACCCGGTGGGGCCCGAGGTAAGGGGACTGGTGCTGTATTTTGTGGCTAGGAATATGGAGGCTGGGGTGTCCCACTCCGTATTGGTTAAGAAATTGGCAGGCTTGGCTTTTTTGTTGAAGTTGCAGGGGTGTATGGACTTTACAAAGGAGTTTTGTGTGCGGCAGGCACTCAAAGGTTATAGGAAGCAGGGGCGGCGGGCGGACGCCCGTCGCCCGGTGTCATTCGAAATACTGAGGGGTATTATGGGGGAATTGGGTACGTTGTGTACGTCACGGTACGAGGTTCTATTGTTTAGGACGGCTTTTGTGCTGGCGTTCTTTGGAGCGTTTCGGGTGGGGGAATTGGTTAGCCCCTCGAAGGCGGTACAGGGTGGCATGTTGGCCACGGATGTGTTGTGGGTGCAAGAGGGGGTCAGGTTGTGGTTACGGAAGTCAAAAACTGATCAAAAGGGGACGGGCAAGGTTGTGCAGGTGTTCCCTATTGGGGGGTCGGATCTGTGTACCGTTAAGGTGGTGCGGGAATTTTTGGACGTCCGTCCGACGTTGGGTGGTGCATTTCGGCTGCATGAGGATGGGTATCAGGAAGTTCACTTACCAAGGCCGAGATGCTGAGGGTGGCTCACCTTTGCGACCTGATGCGATCTGTCCCCTGGAATGGGAACAGAGGGACAGACGCACCCGGAGGCACCGGTACCAGTGGGAAGGTGAAGGTCTGGTGCGTGAAGCGGATCCAAGCAGATCAAGGCAGGTGCGTGGAGTAGGTACAAGCAGGTCACCGGCTGGAAGGCTGCAGCAAATGAAGCAGACGGTAGTCGGTGCACAGAGGTATATGACCGGGATCAGGTAATTCGTAGGTCGGGTAGGGCTGGAAACAGGTCCGGGTAACAAGCCGTGGATGGGGATTAAGAGATAGCGATAGTCCAAGTTCAGGCCGGAGGTCAAGGGCGGAGGCAGATCGGATATCAAGGTTCAAGCCGGGGTCAAGTAATTCCAGAAAGCAGCAGTCCAAAAAACAAAAGCCAAGGGTCAGGTATCACAGGAATCCAACAGGTAGTCTTTAGCAGATCACACAGAAGCTGTTTACAAACCAGCAACCAGAGAGGAGGAAGGGGCTGGTTCAAATAGGCCGCTCAGGCCACTGATTGGCCGATAGCAGGACGGACCTGTGCGTGCACGCGCACGCGGCGGGCAGACGCACCAGGCGCACGCACGCGCCGCCCAAGGGAGCGCGATGGCGCTGGGCTGTCACGCAGCTGGGGGATCGGAAGGTGAGTGGGATTGATACCCTGACAGTGCCCCCCCCCAAGGGGCGGGCTCCGAACGCCCAAACTGTCCATCAATTCCGGATGTTCCCGATGGAAAGCCGTAATCAAACGGGGAGCGTGTAGATTTCTGGAAGGCTCCCAGGAGTTATTTTCTGGAGGATATCCTTTCCATTTGATTAAATATTGGAGCCGTTTCCCCCTTTTTCTGCAGCTTAGGATAGTTTCCACCTCAAATTCCTCTTCTCCCTCAACCTCTACTGGTGGAGGTGGAAGTTCCTCTCTCCCAAGGAACGGGCTAGACAAGACTGGTTTAAGTAAAGAGGCATGAAAAACTGGATGAATCTTGTAGTTTTCGGGTAATGCTAGTTCAAAGGCCACGGGGTTAATTTGTCGTTTGATTTTGAATGGGCCGATGAACCTGGGGCCCAGCTTCTGAGATGGAATTGGTAATTTAAGGTTAAGAGCAGATAGCCAAACCTCTTCCCCAACTCTGAAGGCCGGACACTCCTTTTTGTTCCTGTCATAGTATTTCTGGAAATTTTCCTGTGGGTGTTGCATGACTTCTTGAAGTTTCTGAAAGTTCTGCTGAATGTGGACTAAATGCTCCTGGACCGCTGGGACAGGTGTTTCAGGGATGGAATCTGGAAGGAATGAAGGGTGATAGCCGAAATTGGCCCAAAAAGGAGTTTGATTAGTGGATGCATGTATTGAATTATTATAGGAAAATTCTGCCGACGGCAATAAGGATGACCAATCATTCTGGGAGACAGAGCAAAAACAACGGAGATATTGTTCCAATGTTTGGTTGGTTCTTTCCGTCTGACCGTTGGATTGCGGATGATAGGCAGAAGATAGGCAGACTTTGATTTCCAGTGCTTTACAGAGCTCCTTCCAGAACTTGGACGTGAACTGCACCCCTCTGTCGGATACAACGCTCTTGGGCACACCGTGCAGTCTCACTATCTCTTTGAAAAAAAATTTGGCCGTCTCTGTCGCAGAAGGTGTGCCGATCATAGGCAGAAAATGGGCCATTTTGGATAGACGGTCAACTACAACCAAGATCGTCGTGAAACCTTCAGAGGGGGGCAGATCGACAATGAAGTCCATGGAAACCTCTGTCCATGGGCGTTCCGGAACGGGAAGAGGTTTCAACAGACCCCAGGACTTGGTCTTTGGCCCTTTGCAGCGCTGGCAGCGAGGACAAGAAGAGACATAGATCTTGCAGTCATGTCTCCACTTCGGCCACCAGATTCGAATATTCGTATTTTTTCAATTTTTTTTTAGAACAGATCACATCCTAGAGATCCCCATCGACGTGTAAAAGCATTGCTGGTATGATTAGAGACCTTGGGCCGAGTAGCTGCAGCGCTCATTTTATATTCCCGAAAAATCGCAATGCGATTATTCGGCAATAGCGATATCGCGTGATTATTTTGTATTGTAATATATCACGAATATTCTGAGCCAATCAGAGTGCTCCATTCCGCATTTCTCGAAATTTCGCAATTATTTTATATTGTAATATATCACGAATATTCTGAGCCAATCAGAGTGCTCCATTCCGCATTTCTCGAAATTTCGCAATTATTTTATATTGTAATATATCATGAATATTCTGAGCCAATCAGAGTGCTCCTTCCGCATTTCTCGAATATTCGCAATTATTTTATATTGTAATATATCACGAATATTCTGAGCCAATCAGAGTGCTCCTTCCGCATTTCTCCAATATTCGCAATTATTTTATATTGTAATATATCACAAATATTCTGAGCCAATCAGAGTGCTCCTTCCGCATTTCTCGAATATTCGCAATTATTGTGTATTGTAATATATCACGAATATTCTGAGCCAATCAGAGTGCTCCTTCCGCATTTGCCGAATATTCGCAATTATTGTGTATTGTAATATATCACGAATATTCTGAGCCAATCAGAGTGCTCCATTCCGCATTTCTCGAATATTCGCAATTATTTTATATTGTAATATATCACGAATATTCTGAGCCAATCAGAGTGCTCCATTCCGCATTTCTCGAATATTCGCATTCGCAATTCGCAATTCGCATTCGCATTCGCGATAGCGAAAATTCGCAATGATTTCATTTCCAAAATATATCACGAATATTCGTATTTAGCGAATATATCTCGAATATTCGACTATATATTCGTGATATATCGCGAAATCGAATATGGCATATTCTGCTCAACACTACACAGCAGGTCGTCTCGTCTCTCTAGAGAAAGCGTGATTGGGTCAGAGCAACATTTGGAGGCCTCTTTCAGAGCGTTTAGCAGGTCTGTTTGGGAAACCAAAAAGAAATTCTGGGCGGTAGGGATGGTACTAGGTTCTGGCCTGGCGGAGGTGTTGTACGAGAACATTCTAGAGAGGGCGTCAGCCTTTCCATTCTTTGAGCCTGGTCTAAAAGTGATGTGAAAGTTGAAACGAGTAAAAAAGAGGGCCCAACGGGCTTGTCTAGGTATTAGGCATTTAGCAGAACGCAGGTATTCCAAATTTCGATGGTCAGTGAAAATTAATATGGGATGAAGGGCGCCTTCCAAAAGGTATCTTCACTCTTCTAAAGAAAATTTAATAGCCAACAGTTCCCGGTCTCCAACGTCATAGTTCTTTTCTGGAGGGGTTAACTTCCGGGAAGCGTATGGAGAGGTGGTGAGGTGGAGGTGAAGGAGAGATTTTAGCCCCTGTCTTTGAGACAAAATAGCGCCAATGGCGGTCTCAGAAGCATCAACTTCCAAAATGAAAGGCAGAGCCGGGTCGGGATGCCGTAGAACAGGTGCGGAGGAGAAGGTAGCTTTAAGTTGTGTGAAAGCCTCTTGAGCCTCCTGGGGCCAGTGAAAGCGACAACCCTGACGGGTCAGCTCGGTAATAGGGGCTACTATAGAGGAGAAGCCAACAATAAACCTCCGGTAAAAATTGGCGAAGCCAATGAATCGTTGTATGCCTTTCTTATCAACCGGAGCGGGCCAGTCTTGGACAGCCTTAACTTTTTGTGGATCCATAGCAATCCCGTTGGTTGAGATGATGAACCCCAGAAATTGGATGGTTGTTTTCTCAAACTCGCACTTTTCGGCCTTAAGGTACAATTTGTGTTCTCTGAGAATGGCCAGAACTTTCTTGACGTGGGTCCGGTGTAGCTCGAGGGAAACTGAAAAAATAAGGATGTCGTCTAAATAAACAACCAGAAAATCATCCAAATATTGGCGGAAAATATCGTTAACCAGATGCTGGAACGTGGCGGGAGCATTACAGAGGCCGAAAGGCATTACTTGGTACTCGAAATGCCCGAACCTGGATCTGAAGGCAGTTTTCCACTCATCTCCGGCCCTGATCCTGATGAGATTGTAGGCCCCGCGGAGATCTTGTTTGGAGAAGACTTGGGCCGCACGGAAACGTTGGAACAATTCTGAGATGAGGGGCAGCGGATAACGATTTTTGATGGTAATCTTATTTAATTCCCGGTAGTCGATACAAGGCCTGAGGGAGCCATCCTTCTTCTCAACGAAGAAAATTCCAGCTCCGGCTGGCGAAGAAGAAGGGCGAATTAATTTTTTTGTCAAGTTTTCGTCAATATAGGCCTTGAGGGAAACTAACTCCGTCTCAGACAAGGGGAAGATACGGCCAAAAGGGATCTTAGAGCCAGGCAAAAGGTCAATAGGACAATCGTATGGTCTGTGTGGGGGAAGGCGATCAGCCTGTTGCTTGTCAAAAACGTCCTTAAACTCGATATAAGCAGACGGAATAAGAAGGGGATTGTCCGGTGTGGTAGACAGGATGGAACAAGAAGTCTTAGGAGGTAGGAGGCAGTACTGGGAGCCCGAGGTAAGGGGACTGGTGCTGTATTTTGTGGCTAGGAATATGGAGGCTGGGGTGTCCCACTCCGTATTGGTTAAGAAATTGGCAGGCTTGGCTTTTTTGTTGAAGTTGCAGGGGTGTATGGACTTTACAAAGGAGTTTTGTGTGCGGCAGGCACTCAAAGGTTATAGGAAGCAGGGGCGGCGGGCGGACGCCCGTCGCCCGGTGTCATTCGAAATACTGAGGGGTATTATGGGGGAATTGGGTACGTTGTGTACGTCACGGTACGAGGTTCTATTGTTTAGGACGGCTTTTGTGCTGGCGTTCTTTGGAGCGTTTCGGGTGGGGGAATTGGTTAGCCCCTCGAAGGCGGTACAGGGTGGCATGTTGGCCACGGATGTGTTGTGGGTGCAAGAGGGGGTCAGGTTGTGGTTACGGAAGTCAAAAACTGATCAAAAGGGGACGGGCAAGGTTGTGCAGGTGTTCCCTATTGGGGGGTCGGATCTGTGTACCGTTAAGGTGGTGCGGGAATTTTTGGACGTCCGTCCGACGTTGGGTGGTGCATTTCGGCTGCATGAGGATGGGTATCAGGAAGTTCACTTACCAAGGCCGAGATGCTGAGGGTGGCTCACCTTTGCGACCTGATGCGATCTGTCCCCTGGAATGGGAACAGAGGGACAGACGCACCCGGAGGCACCGGTACCAGTGGGAAGGTGAAGGTCTGGTGCGTGAAGCGGATCCAAGCAGATCAAGGCAGGTGCGTGGAGTAGGTACAAGCAGGTCACCGGCTGGAAGGCTGCAGCAAATGAAGCAGACGGTAGTCGGTGCACAGAGGTATATGACCGGGATCAGGTAATTCGTAGGTCGGGTAGGGCTGGAAACAGGTCCGGGTAACAAGCCGTGGATGGGGATTAAGAGATAGCGATAGTCCAAGTTCAGGCCGGAGGTCAAGGGCGGAGGCAGATCGGATATCAAGGTTCAAGCCGGGGTCAAGTAATTCCAGAAAGCAGCAGTCCAAAAAAAAAAAGCCAAGGGTCAGGTATCACAGGAATCCAACAGGTAGTCTTTAGCAGATCACACAGAAGCTGTTTACAAACCAGCAACCAGAGAGGATGAAGGGGCTGGTTCAAATAGGCCGCTCAGGCCACTGATTGGCCGATAGCAGGACGGACCTGTGCGTGCACGCGCACGCGGCGGGCAGACGCACCAGGCGCGCGCACGCGCCGCCCAAGGGAGCGCGATGGCGCTGGGCTGTCACGCAGCTGGGGGATCGGAAGGTGAGTGGGATTGATACCCTGACAGTGCCCCCCCCCAAGGGGCGGGCTCCGAACGCCCAAACTGTCCATCAATTCCGGATGTTCCCGATGGAAAGCCGTAATCAAACGGGGAGCGTGTAGATTTCTGGAAGGCTCCCAGGAGTTATTTTCTGGAGGATATCCTTTCCATTTGATTAAATATTGGAGCCGTTTCCCCCTTTTTCTGCAGCTTAGGATAGTTTCCACCTCAAATTCCTCTTCTCCCTCAACCTCTACTGGTGGAGGTGGAAGTTCCTCTCTCCCAAGGAACGGGCTAGACAAGACTGGTTTAAGTAAAGAGGCATGAAAAACTGGATGAATCTTGTAGTTTTCGGGTAATGCTAGTTCAAAGGCCACGGGGTTAATTTGTCGTTTGATTTTGAATGGGCCGATGAACCTGGGGCCCAGCTTCTGAGATGGAATTGGTAATTTAAGGTTAAGAGCAGATAGCCAAACCTCTTCCCCAACTCTGAAGGCCGGACACTCCTTTTTGTTCCTGTCATAGTATTTCTGGAAATTTTCCTGTGGGTGTTGCATGACTTCTTGAAGTTTCTGAAAGTTCTGCTGAATGTGGACTAAATGCTCCTGGACCGCTGGGACAGGTGTTTCAGGGATGGAATCCGGAAGGAATGAAGGGTGATAGCCGAAATTGGCCCAAAAAGGAGTTTGATTAGTGGATGCATGTATTGAATTATTATAGGAAAATTCTGCCGACGGCAATAAGGATGACCAATCATTCTGGGAGACAGAGCAAAAACAACGGAGATATTGTTCCAATGTTTGGTTGGTTCTTTCCGTCTGACCGTTGGATTGCGGATGATAGGCAGAAGATAGGCAGACTTTGATTTCCAGTGCTTTACAGAGCTCCTTCCAGAACTTGGACGTGAACTGCACCCCTCTGTCGGATACAACGCTCTTGGGCACACCGTGCAGTCTCACTATCTCTTTGAAAAAAAATTTGGCCGTCTCTGTCGCAGAAGGTGTGCCGATCATAGGCAGAAAATGGGCCATTTTGGATAGACGGTCAACTACAACCAAGATCGTCGTGAAACCTTCAGAGGGGGGCAGATCGACAATGAAGTCCATGGAAACCTCTGTCCATGGGCGTTCCGGAACGGGAAGAGGTTTCAACAGACCCCAGGACTTGGTCTTTGGCCCTTTGCAGCGCTGGCAGAGAGGACAAGAAGAGACATAGATCTTGCAGTCATGTCTCCACTTCGGCCACCAGAAGGAACAGTAGATCAATTCGGCAGTTTTTGTGTTCCGAAATGGCCTGCTAATTTGTGATCATGAAACGTACTTAGAATTTGTTGTCTTAGTTCCACTGGTACAAAGATCTTATTCCGTGACCACAGCAGTAGTGTTGCTCACGAATATTCGCATTGCGAATATTCGCTACGAATATTGCATATTCGAGTATTCGCGAATAACGCGAATATCGCGGCGAATATTCGCTATTTCGAATATTCGTATTTTTTCAATTTTTTTTTAGAACAGATCACATCCTAGAGATCCCCATCGACGTGTAAAAGCATTGCTGGTATGATTAGAGACCTTGGGCCGAGTAGCTGCAGCGCTCATTTTATATTCCCGAAAAATCGCAATGCGATTATTCGGCAATAGCGATATCGCGTGATTATTTTGTATTGTAATATATCACGAATATTCTGAGCCAATCAGAGTGCTCCATTCCGCATTTCTCGAAATTTCGCAATTATTTTATATTGTAATATATCACGAATATTCTGAGCCAATCAGAGTGCTCCATTCCGCATTTCTCGAAATTTCGCAATTATTTTATATTGTAATATATCACGAATATTCTGAGCCAATCAGAGTGCTCCTTCCGCATTTCTCGAATATTCGCAATTATTTTATATTGTAATATATCACGAATATTCTGAGCCAATCAGAGTGCTCCTTCCGCATTTCTCCAATATTCGCAATTATTTTATATTGTAATATATCACGAATATTCTGAGCCAGAGTGCTCCTTCCGCATTTCTCGAATATTCGCAATTATTGTGTATTGTAATATATCACGAATATTCTGAGCCAATCAGAGTGCTCCTTCCGCATTTGCCGAATATTCGCAATTATTGTGTATTGTAATATATCACGAATATTCTGAGCCAATCAGAGTGCTCCATTCCGCATTTCTCGAATATTCGCAATTATTTTATATTGTAATATATCACGAATATTCTGAGCCAATCAGAGTGCTCCATTCCGCATTTCTCGAATATTCGCATTCGGAATTCGCAATTCGCATTCGCATTCGCGATAGCGAAAATTCGCAATGATTTCATTTCCAAAATATATCACGAATATTCGTATTTAGCGAATATATCTCGAATATTCGACTATATATTCGTGATATATCGCGAAATCGAATATGGCATATTCTGCTCAACACTACACAGCAGGTCGTCTCGTCTCTCTAGAGAAAGCGTGATTGGGTCAGAGCAACATTTGGAGGCCTCTTTCAGAGCGTTTAGCAGGTCTGTTTGGGAAACCAAAAAGAAATTCTGGGCGGTAGGGATGGTACTAGGTTCTGGCCTGGCGGAGGTGTTGTACGAGAACATTCTAGAGAGGGCGTCAGCCTTTCCATTCTTTGAGCCTGGTCTAAAAGTGATGTGAAAGTTGAAACGAGTAAAAAAGAGGGCCCAACGGGCTTGTCTAGGTATAAGGCCCCATACACACGATCGGATATATCCGATGAAAACGGTCCGCGGACCATTTCCATCGGATATGTCCGATCGGGAGTTTGATCCGATGGCGTGTACACACCATCGGATCAAATTCCCCGCCGCCGGACGGCGCGGTGACGTGGCGATGACGCGGCGGTGACGTTGACGCCGCCGCGTCACCGCTACGTCACCGCACCAGGAAGTAAAACACTTCCGCGCATGCGCCGAATCCATTCGGCAGCGGCGCGGCGGCGGTGGGAGCCGACATGTCTGCTGGTAAGTGTACTAACCAGCAGACATGTCGGGCGGACAGATTCCACCGGATGGATTTCAAAGCATGCTTTGAAATCTGTCGGGTGGAGAAATCTGTCCGCTAGCCCATACACACGAGCGGAGATGTCTGCTGAAACGGTCCATCGGACCGTTTTCAGCGGACATATCCCCTCGTGTGTACGCGGCCTTAGGCGTTTAGCAGAACGCAGGTATTCCAAATTTCGATGGTCAGTGAAAATTAATATGGGATGAAGGGCGCCTTCCAAAAGGTATCTTCACTCTTCTAAAGAAAATTTAATAGCCAACAGTTCCCGGTCTCCAACGTCATAGTTCTTTTCTGGAGGGGTTAACTTCCGGGAAGCGTATGGAGAGGTGGTGAGGTGGAGGTGAAGGAGAGATTTTAGCCCCTGTCTTTGAGACAAAATAGCGCCAATGGCGGTCTCAGAAGCATCAACTTCCAAAATGAAAGGCAGAGCCGGGTCGGGATGCCGTAGAACAGGTGCGGAGGAGAAGGTAGCTTTAAGTTGTGTGAAAGCCTCTTGAGCCTCCTGGGGCCAGTGAAAGCGACAACCCTGACGGGTCAGCTCGGTAATAGGGGCTACTATAGAGGAGAAGCCAACAATAAACCTCCGGTAAAAATTGGCGAAGCCAATGAATCGTTGTATGCCTTTCTTATCAACCGGAGCGGGCCAGTCTTGGACAGCCTTAACTTTTTGTGGATCCATAGCAATCCCGTTGGTTGAGATGATGAACCCCAGAAATTGGATGGTTGTTTTCTCAAACTCGCACTTTTCGGCCTTAAGGTACAATTTGTGTTCTCTGAGAATGGCCAGAACTTTCTTGACGTGGGTCCGGTGTAGCTCGAGGGAAACTGAAAAAATAAGGATGTCGTCTAAATAAACAACCAGAAAATCATCCAAATATTGGCGGAAAATATCGTTAACCAGATGCTGGAACGTGGCGGGAGCATTACAGAGGCCGAAAGGCATTACTTGGTACTCGAAATGCCCGAACCTGGATCTGAAGGCAGTTTTCCACTCATCTCCGGCCCTGATCCTGATGAGATTGTAGGCCCCGCGGAGATCTTGTTTGGAGAAGACTTGGGCCGCACGGAAACGTTGGAACAATTCTGAGATGAGGGGCAGCGGATAACGATTTTTGATGGTAATCTTATTTAATTCCCGGTAGTCGATACAAGGCCTGAGGGAGCCATCCTTCTTCTCAACGAAGAAAATTCCAGCTCCGGCTGGCGAAGAAGAAGGGCGAATTAATTTTTTTGTCAAGTTTTCGTCAATATAGGCCTTGAGGGAAACTAACTCCGTCTCAGACAAGGGGAAGATACGGCCAAAAGGGATCTTAGAGCCAGGCAAAAGGTCAATAGGACAATCGTATGGTCTGTGTGGGGGAAGGCGATCAGCCTGTTGCTTGTCAAAAACGTCCTTAAACTCGATATAAGCAGACGGAATAAGAAGGGGATTGTCCGGTGTGGTAGACAGGATGGAACAAGAAGTCTTAGGAGGTAGGAGGCAGTACTGGGAGCAGTAAGAGGATGAAAATTTGATCTCTCTCTTGCACCAATCTATGCATGGTTGATGAACCTGCAGCCAAGGAAGTCCCAAGATGATGGGAACCATTGGGGACGGTATAAGGTCCAAACAAAGAAATTCTTGATGTCCGGTGTCAGAGATGGCAAGGATAGGCTGAGTCTCCTGGGTGATGAGACCGGAACGGGGAAGAGAACCGTCCGCCAGATGGATTTGTAGATGGAAGTCTTTAGGACGGCAGGGAATGCGCAGCTTCTGGGCCAGGGCAGAATCCAGAAAGCAGCTGCATGCTCCAGAGTCAATTATGGCTGGCAGCCGGGTTGCCCCCTCCGGGAGCTGCAAGGAAAGAAAGAGGACAACATGAGTCTGTGAATTAGCAATGTGGTAACTGAAAGCAAGCGGTGACTTCAACTTACAAGGTCTTACTGGACAGGAACGAAGGAAGTGGCCAGCTCCGCCACAGTACAGGCACAAGTTGGACCGACGTCTATGCTGTCTCTCTTCAGGAGTGAGGGGTCCCCGGACTAGGCCAAGTTGCATGGGTTCAGGATCTGGAAGAGTAGGAACCGGTGGGACCAGAAGGGGTGGAGGAGCAGGAGAGGACCTTGGTGGAATCCAGTTGGGACGGTTCGCTTGGAAGCGTTCCGCCCGTCGTTCCCGGAGACGTCGGTCAAGCTGGGTGGCTGACTGAATCAGGTCCTCAAGTAAAGCAGGAGGGTCGAGCCTAGCCAACTCGTCCTTGAGGGACTCGGACATTCCTTGACGAAATTGGTATTTGAGGGCAGGCTCGTTCCACCCAGTGTCAGCAGACCATTTTCTAAACTCTGCAATGTAATCCTCCACAGGCCTCCTGCCCTGGTTCAAATTATGAAGAGTGGCCTCAGCCGTGGCTGAGAGCAAAGGATCGGCATATATTTTGGACATGTGTTCAAAAAAAGAGTCCATAGTATCCAGAATTGGGCTTTTTTGTTCCATAAGACTGTGTGCCCAGGACTGTGGTTCATCAGTAAGGAGCGACATCACGAAGCCTACCTTCACAGCTTCGGAGCAGAAAGTTCTGGTTTGCAAGGCTAAGTACAGAGAACAGGCGTTTTTAAAGGCCCGAAACTTCTTGCGGTCGCCCGTAAACCGCTCGGGGGTAGGTACCCGGGGCTCCGGGTGAGTCACAACCATTGCTGGTGCTGGAGCGGGCTGAGAGGTAGAGGCCCCCGCTCCCGGAACTGCAGGGGGGACTGATGGTCCAGGTGCGGTGGTCAACTGTTGAAGGCTGCCATCCATCTGAAGATATCCCTCCTGTAATTTTTAAACGGCGTCCGTTAAGGTTGAGACTTGCTGGCAAAGAGTCTCAAAAGGTGAGCGCACCCTGATGCGATCTGTCCCCTGGAATGGAAACAGAGGGACAGACGCACCCGGAGGCACCGGTACCAGTGGGAAGGTGAAGGTCTGGTGCGTGAAGCGGATCCAAGCAGATCAAGGCAGGTGCGTGGAGTAGGTACAAGCAGGTCACCGGCTGGAAGGCTGCAGCAAATGAAGCAGACGGTAGTCCGTGCACAGAGGTATATGACCGGGATCAGGTAATTCGTAGGTCGGGTAGGGCTGGAAACAGGTCCGAGTAACAAGCCGTGGACGGGGATTAAGAGATAGCGATAGTCCAAGTTCAGACCGGAGGTCAAGGGCGGAGGCAGATCGGATATCAAGGTTCAAGCCGGGGTCAAGTAATTCCAGAAAGCAGCAGTCCAAAAAACAAAAGCCAAGGGTCAGGTATCACAGGAATCCAACAGGTAGTCTTTAGCAGATCACACAGAAGCTGTTTACAAACCAGCAACCAGAGAGGAGGAAGGGGCTGGTTCAAATAGGCCGCTCAGGCCACTGATTGGCCGATAGCGGGACGGACCCGTGCGTGCACGCGCGCGCGCCCGTGAACGGCCGCGCGCCCGTGCACGCGGCGGGCAGACGCACCAGGCGCGCGCACGCGCCGCCCAGGGGAGCGCGATGGCGCTGGACTGTCACGCAGCTGGGGGATCGGAAGGTGAGTGGGATTGATACCCTGACAGTGGGACACCGTTGTCCCGGTATCAGTTTGTGACGGTGTTTTGGAGGTGTCTGGGGGCATTGGGCCTCGTGGCGAGGGAGTTTTCAGCACACTCTTTTCGGATTGGGGCCGCGACGGAGGCTGCACGTAGTGGCCTGGATGATGAGATGGTAAAAAGGATTGGCAGATGGGAGTCAAGGAGGTTTCGGCTGTATGTGAGACCACAGTTGATGGTGACCTTGGGGGTCAATGGGAGGGCAGGTCGCACAGGGGAACCTGGAGGGGACTAAGTGGGCCACCCCCGAGGCTTTGGGGGGGGCCAGGGTTTTGGTTGAGGGATCATGTTGATTACGGGGACGGGAGCGTCTCTCGAAGGTCTGTTGGTGATGTATTTCTTGTTTCATGTCTTTCAGGTACGGGACAGGGGCTGGTCTGGATAATGGGCCACTCCTTCGTTCATTGGGGGGCTAGGAGAGCGGAAATGCGACCGGACGGTCGTCAGCTTGGGGTCCCAAGACATGAATCGTGCATTCGATGGTTGGGTTTTCCTGGGATGTTATGGAGCAGGGTGGTTCTGTAAGTGCACAAGTTTGCACGGTTAGATCGTTACCTGATGTTTTGTTGCTACACGTGGGGGGCAACGACCTGGGGGTTCGTACCATGTTGGATGTCGCAAGGGACATCAAATTAGATTTTTTAAGGATCTGCATGGCCTACCCGGACACGGTAGTTGTGTGGTCAGATATCGTTCCCAGGTTATCATGGAGGATGGCCAGGTCAGTGGAAGGGGTGAACAGGGCCAGGAGGAAGGTTAACCGGGACATGGCAAGGTTTGTTATCAGAAATGGTGGGTTGGTGGTCAGGCATCCGGAGCTGGAGGTGGATACATGGAGGTATCAGCGGGGAGATGGAGTGCACTTGACGGACGTGGGGATTGACATGTGGGTGTTGGGCCTGCAAAACGGTGTACAGCGGGCGTTGAGGGTGTGGAGGTGCGCCCAAAGGTAAGGAGTTACATTTGGGTGCTGGTGGCGGGTGTTTGGACTTTGCAGGAGAAGAAATTACCCCTTAAGTGGATGCCATTACCCAGAGGTGGTATGGGTTCTGAAGGGGCTGTTAGTCCAGTTTACCAAGGTGTAGCTGGGAGGCTGTTAATGAGGGCACTGCGGTCAGTGGTCGTCTCTGAGCCAGCTCGTCGGCTTGAGGCCTATGACCAGAGGTTAGGTACCGCGGTGCTCAAAAAGGTTTTACAATGGTTACAAGTTGTGTTCATGTGCCTGCAAAGTCCAGCACTAGTAGGGTTAAAAGAAAAATGTGATTGTATATCAGGTATACATATTTTTTGTTAATAAATGTTATTTAATATTTAAGAAGTTATTTAAAATAAATGGAGGCTGCTACGGCCAGTTTTTTACTCCAATATTAAAGTGGTGGTCTCGGTTATTTACTAATATAGAGGTTGGGGAAAATGGGGGGTCTTAGCAGATAAGGGTCATGTTTAGTTATACCATAGTCATGTTGTTTGTTAGTGTTTGTTGGTTTGTGACGTGTCTTTGAGATTTTTGAGTGTTTTGAAGAGTGATTTGGAGAAAGATTTTTGCTGAGTGTTTTGGAGAGTGATTTTTGGTGAGTGTTTTGGAGAGTGATTTGGAGAGTGTTGTGTGAACATGAGTGAGCGGAAGCGAAAATTTAATTTTTCCTTGCGGGCGAAGCAAATTATTGTCAGGGCCATTACCCAAAATGGGCGATTCCTGCACGGCCCGGAGAGTGCCAACTACCCCCCGGCCAGGTGTAATATCCCACCTAGCCACTATGGTATGGAAATAGATTCCCCCTATGGCTGCAGAGGTAACTCAGATATGCCCACTAGTTCACTCTCAGATTCACAGAAAGGTTAGGGTTAAATCATCATGCCCTCTGAGTACAAGATCTGTGGTATATAAGACCCTAGCCTATTCTGACAAGAGCTCAAGGTAATAATGGTGAGTTCAGGTTCACTCAAAACAAGGAAGTCTCCGCCCTGCATAAGACTTGTTATTGGAGGGGTTAAAAGGAGCTTAGTAAATGAAATAACTATAGGCTAATGTTACTACACATTAGCCTAGGAAGAAAAGTAAGAAGTGAATCCAGAAGTTATGGGATTGTACTCATAAACCTTTACTCAAGAATGAGAAGTCCATCAGGACACATATACTTGCGGTTCAGCAGTCATCTGTATGGAGATCAAGGGAAAGGGAGAATGCAGTACATCCAAGAAGTTGTTTAAATGACTCGCAGGGTTGATGCAGGGCAAAGCAAGATGCCTGGATTATATGCAGCCTGTGTAGGTCCAGTCTTGGCCAGGGTGGCGATCTCACGGGGAAAACGTCCGTCGGGAACTCTTCCAGGGTGCAAGTTTGTGCTGCTACAGGACGGAGGGTGTCTGTACACAATAACAGAACACCCTGCCGTCATCTCTGGATGTTTAAATACCCGGAACTCGCGGTTGATTGGGAATGTGCGCTCGGCACACTTCCGCGTTTCAAGCTGGGACGCAAGGTCCGCGCACCGGAAGTGACGCGGAGGTTTGTGAATACGGAGCGCAACCGTCTGCTATAGAAATGGCTGCGCTAGAGCGACGAATATAAGGAATATTATTACACCAGGAAGAGTCAGATTTTGCAGGACATCGCAGACGAGGTAAATGCTTTGGGGGGTGAGACCTGGACACGCCAGGGGATCCAAAAGATGATCAATGATCTCCGGCGTGTGGTCCGTGTGAAGCTGTCCAAGATTGCAGCACATGGCAGGGGCACTGGAGGGGGCCCACCATGCATTGTTAGGCTGACTGAGGAGGAGCGTGCGGTGGCCCAGACCTTCAACAGGCAGCAAGTGGAGGGGCTGCCTGGCTTTGACTCCATTGAGGAGGCCGTAAGGACAGGTAAGGTTTTTTTTTTCCTTCTATCTGCTGTGTAGCATGTGTGGGGGGGGGGGAGGGAATATGTGGCAAGTGTGTGGATCCTCCAACCTGTGAATGTTTTGTGTCATGCACAGATGTGCAGGAGGGTGCTGGGCCATCTGGCCTGTCCACACCATCCCCAGGACAACAGTCTGAGGAAGACCCCCAGACAAGACCGGAGTCCTCTGAGGAGGTTGAGGAGGAGGAGTTTGATTTGGAGTAGGAGGTCATGTCAGGGAATGACTTCATGTTCATTTTGGAGGAGTCTTCCCCTATGGCTGGCAGCAGCCAGGCCTCCATCAGGGGTAGCCCCTCCCACTCCTCCCCCAACAGGCCCCCCCCCAAGGGGCTCCCCTTCTCCCTGGCCACAAGCCTCATCTGGAGGCAGGAAGGCGACCCACAAGACTAGGGGGGTGGCCGAGGTTCTGCCTGCAAATCTGAGAAGGGACAAGGCCCTTCAGACCCGCCATCTGGGACAGGTCAGCCAGACTTTGGGGCGGATGGAGGAGAGCCTGTCCTCCATAAAGGATACATTTGGGGACATGGACTGCCACTCCCGGGCTCTGATCAATTGCCAAAATGAAATGCAGGCTACCACAGCAGGCGTTGGTCAGGATGTGCAGGCCCTCGGTCAGGATGTGCGGGCCCTCACTCAGGCTATCCAGGCCAATATGGCAACCCTCAATGCTGGCCATACTCGAATTGCCGTGGCCTTGGAGGGCAGGCCGCCAGGTGGGCAGAGACCAGGGGATGCTCTTCCTTCCCCGGATTACCCCCCCCCATGAGTCTCCCCTGAGAAGCGGCGGTAGTTTTTTTGGCTTTTCGGGACCCCCTCCGGTACATGCGACGGTCCGGTTTGCCGTGGGAGCGATCCGGGACGAGGGGGCGGCGGTTCGTTTTTGTCCGCCCCCTCCGGATCGCTCCCAGCCAATGTGCACGCTCCCCCCGTGTGTCACTTCCTCCTCCTGTGTTTTTTTTAACCACCGCTGAGGAGAGATCACATCTCACAGTAAGTGTACACAACACTACACTGACACACAGACACATAGGCACATTTAACCCCCACGATTCCTTTGCGATTCCTTTGCAAAAGTACATCCCTTTGTATCCCTCCCTATACAGCAAGGTACTTTTGTTCTGTTGTTAGTTGCGTTGTGGTTTGTCTTTGTGATATTTGTGGACTGTGTGATCTTGTGTTTGTTAGAAGATATTTGTAAGTGATTTTTGGTGACTGCTTGTGAGAGTTTTTGGTTGATAGTTTTTTGTTCGTTTGTTTTCTTGCTCGATTTTTCCTGCTTGTTTTTGTGAGTGATTTTTGCTGATTGTTTTTGTGAGTGATTTTTGCTGACTGTTTGGGAGAGAGTTTTTGTATGAGTATGACGGAGAGAAAGAGGAAGTTAAATTTTACTTTTGGGGAGAAACAAATTCTTGCCCGGGCCATTTCCCAATATGGGCGTTACCTCCACGGCCCGGAGAGTACCAACACCACCCCGGCCAGGAGGAGAGAGATTTTGGACAGGATTACTGACTGGATTGTGCCAATCCAATTTGATGAGGATGTGGGGTGTGTGTGCTAGGGACCACAGTGGTGTGCATGCATGCATTCTCATTGTGCCTTGATTAATGTGTGTGTTTAACGTGCAAAGATGCATAATGTGAGCTGGCATGAGATGGGGTCATGAGATGGGGTCCCAGTGCATATGCAGAGTCACCTTGAAGGGAAAAGACAGGAGGATGTTAGTAGTGCATGTGCCCCTTGTGATGTGTGCATCATGGGGGGGGACAGTCATGCCTGCCACCCATGTCACTTACCAACCAGCCAGCTGTCCCCATACATGTTCTGTTTGAAATCTGTGGGGATGGGGCTCTGATTGTATATGTAGCTGTCATGGGTGTCATGGGTAGTGTCATGTGTTGGGCTGGTGATGTCCTCCTGCATGGTTGTGGTTAATTCCATGATGGCATGAGGGGTGAATCTGAAGATGCGAGACACCTCAGAATCACTCATGCCATAGATGTCTATGCGTGTGTTATATATGCTCTCCCGTGAAGAGTGAAGAGTAAAGGTCTTGTATCAGATAAGAATATTGTATTAGATTAGATTAAATTGTAAAGTTTATATAAGCAAAAAAAAAGTTTTCCAAAAAAAATCCTGTGCCCTCCTCAGTGCCCTCCTCCTTCTTTGCTCCTCTAAAGTCAGTAGTATAGCTATGAGCATGGATGCCACTGGCATGTTGGCATACAGTTTGTTGGGCAACATGTGTGACTGCTCAGCTCCTCACTAACAGTGTTGCTTTATCTGACATGTAGACGAATTGTCTAATTTTATACCAGCTTTTATATGGTTTCATTTTAGACAGGACATTTAGCTGTTGCGCACAGCGCGTAGCCTGCGCTGCACCAACGTTCTTTTGTGGATCCCCGTAACTCCCTCATTAGCATATTTGAATAGCAAATCAATGGTGTGTGTAGCGCAGTTTTGCGCGGACGGATGCGCCTGTCTAACGAAATTACGCTGGACAAAAAAAAGTAGATTTCTTGCGTATCTCGTTTTGGGGATGCGGAGTATCGAAACGCATGCGCAAATTTAGACTTACGCCGCGCATCTCCTGTTACGCCGGCGTCATCGCTCTGTGAATCTGGCCCATTGATTTTTTTTTCAAAAATGTCGCTCTATTTTTATATATAGCGCAAAAAATAAAAATCGTAGAGGCGATCAAATACCACCAAAAGAAAGCTCTATTTGTGGGAAGAAAAGGACGCACATTTTGTTTGGGAGCCACGTCGCACGACCGCGCAATTGTCTGTTAAAGCGACGCAGTGCCGAATCGCAAAAAGGGGCCTGGTCATTTACCTGCATTTTGGTCCGGGTCTTAAGTGGTTAATGTGTGTGTTTAATGTGCAAAGATGCCTAATGTGAGCTGTCTCCTGGCTGCTCTTCCCTCAGAAGATGGGGGAGCCTCGGTTAGGGGGGGATTGTCTGGTTCGGGGGTCAGGTCATCACATATGTCAATTTCCAGGCCCTTTCTCACTGCGAAGTTGTGCAGCATGCAACATGCACCGATGATCTGGCATACAAAGTTTGGGGAATACAACAGGGTACCGGAAACGTGACTTAGGAGGCCAAAGGTGCGTTCCACCACTGCACGGGTACGTGCGTGTGCTTCATTGTATCTTTCCTCTCCTGGGGTTTGGGGGTTCCGGATAGGAGTCATGAGATGGGGTCCCAGTGCATATGCAGAGTCACCTGGAAGGGAAAAGACAGGAGGATGTTAGTAGTGCATGTGCCCCTTGTGATTTCTGCATCATGGGGGGGGACAGTCATGCCTGACTCCCATGTCACTTACCAACCAGCCAGCTGTCCCCATACATGTTCTGTTCGAATTCTGTTGGGATGGGGCTATGATTGTATATGTAGCTGTCATGGCTGGAACCGGGGGTGTTTGGCACGGACGTGCCATATGAGGCATTTGGCATCGACTATCACCTGTACGTTGATGGAATGCCAATGCTTCCGATTGCGGTATATGTGCTCTGTCTCACGGGGGGGCTGGAGTGCCACATGTGTGCAATCAATGGCCCCGATGGTGCGTGGGAATCTGGCAATTCTGTAGAAATCTGTCATTGCCTTCAGCCGCAGGTCCTCCTGGGTGGGTTTGATGATTTGGTTGGCCATGCATCTGAGAATTGCAGGCATAACCTGGTGCACACATCTGCTCATGGAGGATTGTGCCATCCCAGCCACCACTCCACTTGTACGCCTATAAAGAGTCACTGGAAAGGAAATGGAGTGTTGCAGGGCCTTGACCAGTGGCTGAACTGCATGTGAGTGTTGTGTTGGGCTGGTGATGTCCTCCTGCAGGGTTGTGGTTAATTCCAGGATGGCATGAGGGGTGAATCTGAAGATGCGATACACCTCAGAATCACTCATGCTAAAGATGTCTATGCCTGTGCGGTATATCCTCTCCTGTGCCCTCCTCCGTGCCCTCCTCCTTCTGCGCTCATCTAAAGTCAGTAGTATAGCTATAAGCAAGGATGCCCCTGGCATGTTGGCATACAGATTGTTGTCCTGCAAGTGTGGCTGCTCAGCTCATCCCTAACGGTGTTGCTTTAGCTGACATGTAGACTGATTGTCCAATTTTACGAGATGCGCGGACTAACTTTAGACCGGACGTGCAGCTGATGCGCACCGCACAAACTATCTCCCTCATTTGCATAGCAAATCAATGGTGTGTCTAGCGCATTTTTGCGCGCATGATGCGCCGGTCTATCGAAATTACGTTGGTCGTATATTGTTTTTGGGATATGGCGCATAGATACGCGTGCGCATATTTAGACTTAGGGCCGCGCATCTCGTGAAACGCCGGCTTAAGTGCTTTGTGGATCTGGCCCTCTCTCTTTTTATTTCAAATCGGTTTTATTGAAATTTCAAAGCTTAACGTTACAAGTACGATATCAAGGCATACAACACTGCATATAAATGGCAACGTACCTATAGTGAGCGTTAGAAGGGTGCTGAATGTGCGCCCCAGCCACATCAGGCTTGATTCGGTCTAACAAAATGGTATATGCAAGTTCAAAAGCCAAACCAAGGAAGGTTTTGAGGTTAACATAGTTTGCGTTGTATCAAGGGTAGAACATAGAGGGGGGTGGGAAAGAACCGGGTAGAGAGGTGGGGAGGAAGGGGGGGTGGGGTGAAAAGGAGAGGGGAGAGCACCCGTAAAGTTCACAACATGGATCAAAGGTGTATCACTTGCTGTATGTGTTCGTGTACCAGAGGGTCCAAGGGTTCCAAAGGGCTAGCAGCTTAGGGTAATTGGATTTACCCCTAGCTAGGATAGTTTCATAGGTGTGGTGGGTTTGTACTAATTGAATGACTTCCGTGAGTGTGGGGATGTCTTTCGTTTTCCATTTCCTAGCAATCAGTAGTTTTCTTGCCAAGAGAACATGTGTGGTCACCAGTCGGAGACTCGGTGGCAGTTCGTCAATAGTTAAGTTGAGGATGGCTAGGTGGGAAGGCAATATTAAGGGGAAATGAAGGATCTCCCGCAAAGTTACCTCTATCGTGGACCAGAGTTGTCGTAAGCATGGGCATGTCCAGAAGATATGCATGAGTGTGCCAGATGATTTGCATTCTCTCCAGCACATGTTTGAGGCCGTGTGAATAGAATGTGGCTATCTTGTGAGGTGTCATGTACCATCTCATTAGTAGTTTTTGGGTGAGCTCCCATAGGGTGGTACAGGAAGTGTATTTGTAAACAGTTTTGATTGCCGCTTGCCATTGCTCGTCAGTAAATTTAGTTTGTATATCGGTTTCCCAGTCGGTTAAGGGTTTAGTTTTGTGGAAAACAGACTTGTCTTGTAGAGTAGAGTACAATAAGGAGGTGCCCCTTGGTGTGCTAGTGTCATTGAGGAAGTAGTTCCAGACGTGAATGGGCAAAGAGCCTTCTAGAGAAGGGTTCGCTGTAAGGCATTTTTGTAACCTATAGTAAGTGAAGTAGTCCTTGGCAGGGGCATGGAACTCTTGTTGTAGTTGCAAGAATGAGGTGTTAGACGCAAGGGAGCGTAGGTCAGAAGTGAGAGTCACTTGGTCCGTAAGCCAGGTCGGGACAGCCAGGTCAGGGGTCAACAATGTGAGGGTCTCGATGGGGACGGGCACGGGTTTGGTCAGGTGGTTCGTCCATCGGGTGTTGTGAAGGGTTTTCCAAGCTTTTACAGAAGCCTGGATGGTAGGAGAGTAGAGGGACAACGAAGTGTTCCTCGTGGTCACGCTAAACAGCCAGCCGGATAGGGTGGGGCCAGGTGTTGTGGTGTTTTCTATGTCCCCCCACAGTGTAGATGGAGAAGTGGAGAACCAGTCTCTCATCTGGGAGAGGATAGAAGCTAAATAATAGTCTCTAACGTCCACATGTCCCATCCCTCCCACCGATCTATGTTTAATGAGCTTGGTATGACCACAACGGGATTTTTTGCCTTGCCATACAAATTGAGATACGATGGTCTGTAGAGATGTGAGATACTTGTGTGAAAGGGGTATGGGCAATGTGCGGAAAATGTACAGTAGTCTGGGAAGCAGCATCATTTTAAAGGCCACTAAGCGGCCCGCCCATGAGAATTCGTATTTAGAAAGGTTATTAGTTTCTCTGATTAGAACTTGCTTAATGTTGGCGTAATTATGTTTAGAGATATCCTTTAGTGATTTAGAAAGTGTCACACCCAGGTATGTTATACCCTCGTCAGCCCAAGAGTAAGGATAAGTGTTTCTGAGTATGTTACTTGTGATTGCGTCTAGGCCCAAGTCTAAAATATGTGATTTTTGTTCATTCACCTTGTAATATGATACAGTGCTAAATCTATGTAACACAATATAAATCTCCTGCGCTCCGGTATTTCTTGCTTATGGGGACATACAATTCAATTGTACAGTGTCTTTCCAAAGTCTTGCAGCCCTCCTTAGAATCGTGGGAATTCAAAGGAACTAAAAAAGAAAAAAGAATGGAGGGCGCACCGACCTAGTGTGATACTGTTACACAATTTTTATTAAAATACTAAAATCAATAGTTATACTCACAAAATGAGTTAAAAACAAGCCTTAAAAGACAATCCAACAGCGCCAGCAGAACAGGACGGTTGCTTCAGTCTACAAAAGTATCTGACCGATAATCAGGCTAGGCTTACGTTTCGGGGGCGTACCCCTTTCCTCAGAGCCCCCGGTGGTCTGCACTGCTCCTATCACTATAGTGAGGGAGCAGTGCAGACCACCGGGGCTCTGAGGAAAGGGGTACGCCCCCGAAACGTAAGCCTAGCCTGATTATCGGTCAGATACTTTTGTAGACTGAAGCAACCGTCCTGTTCTGCTGGCGCTGTTGGATTGTCTTTTAAGGCTTGTTTTTAACTCATTTTGTGAGTATAACTATTGATTTTAGTATTTTAATAAAAATTGTGTAACAGTATCACACTAGGTCGGTGCGCCCTCCATTCTTTTTTCTTTTTTAAATCTATGTAACAGCAGTTGTACCGAAGCCAGGGAGGATATTGGGTCTGTTATCATCAGAATCACGTCATCCGCGAACAAATTAATTTTATGGTCTTTAGTGCCTATTCGGAAGCCAGTTATAGCGGAGTGGGCCCTGACGTGTTCCGCGAGGGGTTCCATAACCAGATTGAATATTAGCGGGGACAGAGGGCACCCCTGGCGGGTGCCGTTGGTTATGGAGAATGGTCGTGAAAGCATTTCGGAAGTATACACCTGGGCCGAAGGGGAGGAATATAGCGCTAGTATGGCCGACAGTATAGGGCCTTGGAAACCAAATTTAATGAGAGTCGCTCTCATATAATCCCAATGGACTCTGTCGAACGCCTTCTCCGCGTCCAAGGATAGGAGCAGAGAAGGCGTTCGTGTGGATCCTGCACTATGTATGATGTTGAGAATCCTGCGGGTGGCATCAAACGTTTGCCTCCCCTTCGTGAAACCAGACTGGTCCTTATGAATGAGCAAGGGCATTAGGTCAATCAGTCGATTTGCTATGATTTTGGCATAAATCTTGGTGTCTGTGTTCAGTAGGGATATAGGGCGAAAGTTTTGCGCATGGGTGGGTTCCTTGCCTGGCTTCGGCAGCGTAATTATCAGGGCAGACAACATTTCTGGGGGGAGAGAGGAGGATGAGGCAGCGTCATTGCAAACATTCGAGAGGAAGGGCGCTAGTGTGTGTCCGAAAATCTTGTAGTACTCACTAGTGAGACCATCTGGGCCTGGGAATTTATTAGAGGGCAATCTCGAGATGGTTTGGAGGATCTCCTGGGGGGTGAACGGGGCATTTAACGTCAGAAGTTGTTCGCCAGATAAACTAGGGAGGTTGATTTCTTCAAGAAACGATGATATATCTTGGGGGGAGGGTTGTGGTACAGAGGAGTCATCTTTTAGGTTATACAGAGTATTATAATAATGGCGAAAAGCATCCGCAATAGCCGAGGGATCTATGAGTTTTTGTTTCGATGTGGGGTGGTACAGATGGGAGATTTTGGTTTTGGAGCGATGACCTTTAATTCTGGCGGCCATGGCCTTCCCTGCCTTATTACCCGTGGAGTAGTGTGCGGCCTTGAAACGGGTGTGGGCTTTTTCGAAAGAGTCTAAAAGATGGGACCTTAATTCTTGCCTAAGGAGACCTAGTTTGTGCTTAATAGTGTTGTCGGGGTGAGATTGATTTTGGACTTCCAGCGATTTAATATCCGCTGTCAGGGAGTCTAGACGCTGTGATCTCCTCCTCCTCTCTCTAGCTCCTATTTGGATAAGAATCCCACGTATGAATGCCTTATGGGCATTCCAAAGAACAGAGTTATCTGCAACGGAGTCTACATTTAGGGCAAAAAAGTCCTGCAAACATTCCTGAATGTAGTCAGAGTAGAGTGGCGAGGTCATGAGAGCCGAGTTAGCTCTCCAAATCCTCGTAGCGGAGGTAGGTGGGGAGTCATTGGTGGTCAACATGACTGGCGCGTGGTCTGACCACGTGATAGTGCCTATCTCAGAAGCTGAGGCAGTAGGAAGGGTCCATTTATCAATCAAAAAGTAGTCAATGCGGGTGTAGGTGTTATGGCACGGGGAGAAAAAGGAGAAGTCTCTCTCAGTAGTGTGGTGGCAACGCCATACATCATATAGGTCATGCGAGTGGATAAAAGCGGCCATAGGTGACGAGGTCCTTCCAGGTCTGGACGAAGCGTCAATAGAGCTGTCAGGCACAATATTGAAATCCCCGCAGATGATAAGACGGCCTTGTTTAAAGTGGTCTATTTTCCTCATCAGTTTGGACAGAAAGGGAATTTGTCTCTTGTTGGGTGCATACACCGTCACAATTGTGTGTCTGACACTATTTAAGGAGCAGTCCAGTGCCAAATATCGACCATCAGGGTCAGTGAGGGCATTGTGGAGGACTAGAGACACCGTGGACTTGAAGGCCACCAAAATGCCATTTTTCTTATCAGGTCCTGAGGCCTTAAAAATGTTGGGAAAATTTTTGTTTGTACGTGCGGGTTCTGCGGAAAGCTTAAAGTGTGTCTCCTGCACACATAGAATGTCGCACCCAGATTCTCGGGCTGTTTTCCACATCGAGGCCCTCTTGGCCGGATGATTTAGCCCCTTCACATTGAGTGATAGAAATTTAGGCATCTTGGGAGGTGGTGTGGTGTATTGAAGGAAAAGAAATTACTCACAGTTCACGTGACGTGGAGGTAGATCAGAATAGGATTCAGCAAACCCGGGAGATCTGGAGGATCATGAAGGTGAGTTCTTCAGTGAAGGCTGCGTAGTAGTAGGTAGGTGCTCTTCTGGGACCAGGACGGTTATGGGGGAAAAGAGGGTAACAGTTATTGCGAGAGAACACAAATGCAATAGGAACTATTGGGGTAGGAAGGAGAGGGAGCAACAGAACACTAACAAGGGTCAGCGGTATATCAGTAGAACCACTGAGCGTTGTTGGAGGGTGAAAGTTCGTGAACTAACTGCAACGAGCAGGCACTGAACCGGAGTGCGTACATAAACTTGATAGAGAGCTGCACTGATCCTTGATCACTTGGTGTTACTGAGGTGAGGGTCTTTCGAGATGGGCCGTTGTTTCTCCGCGGCCGGCATGCGAGGCAACGCGTCTCCCTCGGGGATGATCTTCTTTGCGGGAGGCTCCGGACTGGTTCCCCACATCATAGGGGTCCTGATAGTGCATTCTGGTGCTCGGATCGGTGCTTTTTGCGGGTCAGATCTCCGGTCAGTGCAGGAGCTGTAAGATCAGCCGTCCATACAGATCGATGGCTAGCCACGCCCCCCTGGCCCTCTCTCTTTTATGACATACTATCTACCCACCCATTTGACAATAAAAACGCATACATGATTAAGTGGGAGAAAGATTTAGAACAAGAATTTACCTGGGACCAATGGGAAAAAGCAATCCATATAGATAGCAAGTCATCAGCGTGTATTGAACACTGGGACAATGCACAAAAAAGAATAGATGGTACCTGACCCCATATAAATTAGCGAAAATATATCCCTCAACGTCTAATGAGTGTTGGAGATGCAACGATCAGATAGGAAACCTCTTACACATATTATGGAGCTGTAAAAATCTACATAGCTTCTGAAATTCAATTACTTCCTTTATAGCAGATCTCACAGGCATCCTAAATAAACTAAACCCTGCCACAGCTTTACTAGGTATCAATTTGGATATCTATCCTAAAGAATATAGAACAATTGTATTCCACACACTAGTTGCAGCAAGACTCACTATAACTAACCTGTGGAAATCCAAGGACGCGCCCAACTTATCGACAGTTATAGCTATATCAATATATCAATATACAGGCCCAATACGAATTAATGCTGGCTTATAAAAACTATTCCATTACTACATTCAGAAAGAAATGGTTAGCTTGGATCACCCATCCCAGAGCATCCAAATACTTAAAAGAGTGTAATATTTAATCTATTGTCAAGTTTGAAATACGTCAGATATATACTTACCCCAGTTGTAATGTATTATCCTGGACCTACTTTATTGATCTGTGTAGCAAGTTTTGTTAAGTTTATTTAATTTCTGTATGTATGTGTGTGTGTATATATATATATATATATATATATATATAGTCGTGGCCCTCTGATTGAGAGTGATGTGGATCACATAAACACGCGACAAGACTTACAACATAAATAGACCTGAAGTGTGCCTTGGTGGTCTGGTCAGTATGCCAAGAAAAGGGGGCATACCCAAAGTAAGTAATGGGTAGTTAATTGAAGAAGGATATGCTGAGAAGTGCCCTGAAAAAGGGAAGGGCGGGAGGGTGTCGAATGCGATTGAATGCGCAGACTCACGGACATGAGGTGAGCTGGGAAGAGTCGGCCCAGTGACGTGTAGTACTGCACACTGAACCGACAAAGAGCATGTGTGAGTGGGCTGCTTAAATACCCTCCGGGCTCCTCCCATAAACTCAGGCCACCATACTGGCCTTCTTATTTATGGTCGTAGCCCTCTGACTGAGAGTGATGTGGATCACATAAACACGCGACAAGACTTACAACATAAATAGACCTGAAGTGTGCCTTGGTGGTCTGGTCAGTATGCCAAGAAAAGGGGGCAAAAGACTCAGATAGGGAAATAGCTTATATTGATTTCTTGTATTTATTGAGCCAGCTTGGTAAAGGCTTGTGCCATTTCTTCCTGAGGATTTGGGATGTATGTGGCAAAACAAGGAGACTTCCCATCAGCCTGGTGTCTTGATTACGTGGTCTGGTACTCCCTGTTGTGAGGCAGTTGAGGCTGCTCTAATTCGGAAAGAATGTCCTGAGAACAGACTGGGATTTGAAGCCCAAGTTGCTTAGGATTCTGACATGCTTGACAAACTGGCTGCCACTCTGGAAGCTGGTTTAGAAAGGGTAGCAACAAGCTACCATCAGATTGGCTGGGTAGATGGAGCAGTAGTTGGTCGAGCACCGTCACTGGGCGTCAGGCATTGTTAGTCGGAAACAGGTTGATGTCAACCCCCGGGGCTGGTTTGTTGCGTTTGCAAACTGAGAGTGTAGGGGTTCGAAAGCGAGTCGGGTGGCGTCGGAGCAGTGTCTGACTGCCGGAGCCACTGATTGTAAATTCACTAGGCCGTAGGGAACCGTAGAAGGCCTGGTAGATGGCTGCTAGGATGACTATGCTGGGCAAGGCCCTAAATGGGGAACGAGTAAGGATTTCAGACATGTGCCTAAAGAGGGCACTCTTGAAAGTTAGGCGCTTGCTACTGACTACAGGTTGGTGCTTCTGTATGCTCTGTAGGAGGGACATGACTGCATGGGCTCGAGAATACTGACAGTTTACTGGGGTCCTGCAGGGACAGGAAATGCTGGACGCCATCTAGATATGGCGTGATAGTATTGTGAGAAAGGGTCAGCTGCGTGCGGCAATACGATATGAAGGCTAGGACGTGTCTAACGCTGCCTATTGCTGCTCGGAGGCAAGTGGCCAAAAATTAGCAGTTAGTATTCCAAGCAGTGTATTAGGCCTTCAGTGTGTTGCGTGCCAAGGAGTTAATAAGCTGGGTCGAGTTGGTGAGATGCTACTTCAGTCCATCGTCAGCAATGACCAGGGTGGGACAGGGATGGTTATTGGGTCAGCTCCAGGCTCTTGCTGGAAAAACAAATAAGGTTAGAATGGGACAGAGCATCAGCTGCGATTTTGCATTTGCCTGGAATATGACTACAGAAGATATTAAACTGGTGACGGAGTGACAGCTGCGCGAGCCTGCGCAGGAAGGACGTGATGGGGAGAGGCTTGATCTACCTTAATTGATGAAGTCGGCTGTGGCCTGATTGTCTGTGGTGAAGAACACTGTCTGTCCAGTTCAAGTGTGGCCCCAAACCTGGGCAGCTGCCACAATGGGGTACAGCACGAGACGTGATGAAGACTGGGTGAAGCAGAAATTTAAGAGAATTTCTGGGGGCCAAGGTTTGGAGAACCAGTGGCGGACGAAAAATGCACGCAAAAGCCTGTGGTGGCTCGGCTGACACTGCCGGGATGAAGATTGAAATGCTGTTCTATCAGGTGGGGAAGTTGTCCCACATAGCTAAGTCTGCTACTGATGCTTGGTCTAGTTTAAGAACTTGGACTGGATCTTGCATTGGTGTGAGAAAATCAAGACAATACACAGGTGCTCAACAAGATGATATACGTGCACTCACTGACCAACGTGCACTCGCTGACCAACGTGCACTCGCTGACCAACGTGCACTCGCTGACCAACGTGCACTCGCAGACCAACGTGCACTCGCAGACCAACGTGCACTCGCAGACCAACGTGCACTCGCAGACCAACGTGCACTCGCTGGTGCTGGATGGAAACCTGAACTAACTGCAGGGAAAAAGACAGGGAAAAGATGAGTGGCCCGCGTGCCACTAAAGATGAATGGCCAACTGGGTGCCACTGTGTGTTTGTTTGGCTGATTGTCACTGAGGTGTGTTTGCAAGTTTAGTTTGTATTCGGGTTTGCACGTAGGTGCATGCTGCAAAGTGTTTTATACTGCTGCAGACAATATTGTGTGGTTGCAAGGGTCTCAGTCTGGTTTGCTGAGACGATATTTCGTGGCTGCAAAGGTCTCGATGATTACAAGGTTTGTTTTGAGATGGCCTTGTGTGGTTGCACGGGTCTCAACAAGTGAGGGGTTGCTGAGACGATGTTGCGTTTGCAATGGTCTCAAGTGAGTGTCGGGCTGCTGAGATGACTAAAGGTCTGAACGGGTGTCAGGTTGCTGAGACGGTATTGCGTTTGCAATGGTGTCAAATGAGTGTCAGTTTGCTAAGACGACTTTGTATGGCTGCAAAGGTCTGAACGGGCGTTAGGTTGCTGAGACAAGATTGTGTGGTTGCAAAGGTCTAGACGAGTGTGAGGTAGCTGAGATGATATTACATTTTACATTTTGCAAGGGTCTCAAATGAGTGTCAAGTTGCTGAGACAATATTCCCCCCTTTTTTTTTCTTTTTTTTTTTTTTATAAAAACGACTGTAAATGAAACGCTGATAAACATGAGTTACCACATGTGGCTGTGTTTACAAGCTGTTACAGGCATCGGCGTTTCGAATGCCGTCTGAACACAATTTTTTTTTTCGAGAAGGTTTCTGAACTCAACTGCCTAGAAATTACTATAAATGCTCCTGTGTACATGTACTGATAAGATAACATAGTGGAGTGATTGGGGATCCTGTGTAGACGTACTGGTAAGATAACAGAGGAGAGATCAGGGGTGGCTGAAAAACACCAATTTTTCTGGCTGCAAGGGTCTCAATGAATGCCATGTTGCTGGGGCGAGACTGCGTGGTCACAAAGGTCTTTGATGAGTGGGAGGTTGCTCGAGACGGTATTGCGTGGTTGCAAGACTCTCGATGAGTGTGGGGCTGCTGAGACGGTATTGCGTTTGCAAGGGTCTCAACAATGGTGTGAGGCTGCCGAGACGGTATTGCGTGGTTGCAAGGGCCTTGATGAATGTGGGGCTGCTGAGACGGAATTGTGTTTGCAAGGGTCTCAACAATGGTGTGAGGCTGCCGAGACGGTATTGCGTGGTTGCAAGGGCCTTGATGAATGTGGGGCTGCTGAGATGGTATTGCGTTTGCAAGGATCTCAACAAGGATGTCAAGCTGCTGAGATGGTTTTGCGTGGTTGCAAGGGCCTTGATGAATGTAGGGCTGCTGAGACGATTTTGCGTGGTTGCAATGGTCTCAACAGGTGTCAGGTTGCTGGGCCGAGATTGCGTGTTGGCAACGTTTTTTTTTTTTTTTTTTGCGTTTTTTTTTTTTTTTATATATATATTTTTCTTTGCGTTTTTGTAAGGGCCTTGTGTTGCAAGGGTCTTAACAAGGGCGTCAGGCTGCTGAGATGATTTTGTGTGGTTTCAAGGGTCTCGATGAGTGTGGGTCTGCTGAGACGGTATTGCGTTTGCAAGGGTCTCAACAAGGGTGTCAGGCTGCTGAGACGATTTTGCTTGGTTGTAATGGTCTAAACAGGTGGCAGGTTGCTGGGCCGAGATTGTGCGGTGGCAAAAATCTTTTTTTTTTTTTTGCACTTTAATGTTTAATTTCCCTTTTTTTTTTTTTGCGTTTTTATATATATATATTTTTTTTTTTGCCTTTTGTAAGGGTCATGTGTTGCAAGGGTCTTAAGGGTGTCAGGCTGCTGAGACGATATACGAGTGGTTGCAAGGATGTCAATGAGTGTGAGGGCTGCTGAGCCGATATTGCGTTTGCAAGGGTCTCAACAAGGGCTGCTGAGACGATTTTGCGTAGTTGCAACGGTCTCAACAGGTGTCAGGTTGCCGAGGGGCTGAGATTGCGTGGTGGCAAAGGGTTTTTTTTTTTGCGTTTTTATATTTATTTTTTTATTTTATTTTGCGTTTTGTAAAGGTCATGTGTTGCAAGGGTCTAACAAGGGTGTCAGGCTGCTGATTTTGCGTGGTTGCAAGGATCTCAATGAGTGTGAGGGCTGCTGAGACGATATTGCGTTTGCAAGGGTCTCAACAAAGGTGTCAGGCTGCTGAGACGATTTTGCGTGGTTGCAAATGGTCTCAACAGGTGTCAGGTTGCCGAGGGGCTGAGATTGCGAGGTGGCAAAGGTTTTTTTTTTTTTTTTGCGTTTTTTTTTTTTTTTTTTTGCGTTTTGTAAAGGTCATGTGTTGCAAGGGTCTTAACAAGGGTGTCAGGCTGCTGAGATGATTTGCATGGTTGCAAGGTCTCAATCAATAAGAATTGGGTTACTGAGAAAGGATAGAAACACCTGGTTTGTTTGTACCTTAAGCAAGCAGTATAAGGTAGAAGGACAACGCCTGTTTGAATCGTGGTTCCGTAGGGACCACTAATGAACGATATGGGAGACAACGAATGGTAGCAAATTGATAGGACATAAAGAATGTAATAACATTCTTACCTGCGACAGTGGGCCATGCAAGTGAGTTTGCGGCGGACTGTGGCTGGAGTGAAACATGTCGGGAAGGTGTAGCGTGATGCCGTGCATGGGGCAAAACAATGAGGTTTGGTGTAGAAAATAGAACACGAGAAGTGCGTATCAATGCTTTGTAAGCTCCACTGCGGGAACCAAACATATGGTACGGGTGACACCATGAGTGGCCACGAATTTGACATGACAGACAAGCTAACGAATCCTACCTGGGACAGTGAACGTGCGACTGGGTTTGCTTTGGACTGGAGTGGATGTGCAACACATCCGAAGAGTGTGGTGTGGCACCATGCATGACGCACAGGCAATAACTTTGGTAAATAAATGAGAGAGAAGAACCGTGAACAAACAATTCGTAAGTTCCGCTGCGGGAACTAAAAACACACGGCATGGGGGAACAATGAATGACAACAGTAGAAAGCATGCAATGTATCTGATACAAAACGGTTGTAAAAATGCATGAAACAAATTCGATACGAATCGGTAGTAAGGAGTATTGAACGAATCTGATACGATTTGGTTGTAGAGTGTATGCTACCCCTTGCTTTGAAAGTAAACACCTACCAACCACCCATCCCCCCAGGCTAATCAAGTGCAGATCTTTTATGCTTAAATGAAAAAGAAAAAGAAAAAAAGGTAAACAAAGAAATTGTCTCTTTAAGACACTGGGCAGGACTGACGTTTTAACGTCACTTCCGCCCAGCAGAGCTATGGGGACGAGTGAGGGACATCCCCGGACAGCAGACAAGCAGACCTGATCGCATCCACCGCTACCAACGGCAACGGTAAGCGGCGGAGGGCGCAGGAGAGTGGCGGGAGGGGGGCCCCTCTCCCGCCACCGATAACAACGATCTCGCAGCGAATCCGCCGTGGAGACCGCCATTATCGTTGACAGAACCGCCCACTGTAAAGATGGATATCTCGGTTGTGGCAGCAGCTGCTGCCGTTACGAGATATCTATCTTTAAAAAAAGGACGTATATATACAGTGGGCGGTCGTTAAGTGGTTAAAGACAGATTATTATTATTTTTTTTAATAATTTTTTTTTTTTTTTTATTGATAACAAATATAGAAAACATACACAGACATTTTTTTATTTTTTTAAGTGCGTTACAAAATACAATACAAAACAGAGTTCACATATCTTTGGGGATACAGAAAAATCAATACAACACAGCTATACTTTTCAGCACTGCCATCAGGGCCGTTATCAGGGGGGTACAGGCAGTACACCTGTAAGGGGCCCGGAGGCCCCCAGGGCCCCAAATAGCAACCCCCCTTTTTTTATTTTATTTTTATTAAAAAAAAAAAAAAATTTATATATTTTTATTTTATTTTTTATTGAAGGGTCAATTTTTTTTTTAGAGGTCTGGAGGTCCCCATGGGCCCAGAGGCCCCAGGGCCCTGGATGACAACCCCCTTTTTTTATTTAAAAAAAAATATATATTTTTTTATATTTCTGTTTATATTATATATATATATATATATATATATATATATAATTAATATTATTGAAGGGCCCAGAGGTCCCCAGGGCCCCGGATGGCAACCCCCCTTTTTTATAAAAAAAAAGTAAATGTTTTTTATATATTTTTTATTTTTATTTCCTTTTTTATATGTATAATTTTTTTTATTTATTAAAAGGCTCAGAGGTCCCCAGGGCCCCATGTCGTAAACCCCCCTTTAAAAATGTTATATATATATATATATATATATATATAAAAATGTTTATTTTATTTATTTGGTTTATATGTTTTTATTAAAGGGCCCAGAGGTCCCCAGGGCCCTGGATGGCAACCCTCCTTTTTTAATTTTTTTATAAATGTTTATTTTAAATATATTTTATATATTTTTTTTATTTTTATTAAAGGGCCCAGAGTTCCCGGATGGGAGCCCCTCTTTTTTTTGTAATTTCTTTTTATAAAAAAAATGTACATTTATTAAAGGGCCCGGAGGTCCCCGGGGCCCCCGATGGCAACCCCCCTTTTTAAAAAATATATATATTTTTTATTTCTTTTTTTTTTTTTATTAAAGGGCACAGAGGTCCCCAAACAACAAACAATGTAAACTACGACGGCCGGCCACAAGTACGTTCGTGAATCGCCGTAAATAGCTAATTTGCATATTTTACGCGTAAAACGACGTAAGCACCATCTAGCGGCCAGCGTAAATATGCAATTAATATACAAAGTGACTTACGCCGCTCGTATATAAGTAGAATACCAGCATAACTTGTTTTCTGAATACAGAAAAAAGAAACTCCGGCTATTCTTAGTATTTATGCGGCGTATCTCTTGATACGCCAACGTAAATACTTTCTGAATCTGGCTATATGTTTCTAGTGGGGTCCGGGGCTCTGGACGTAACCATCCTGTCAGATGTTGTAGCTGTGCCGCAACAAATTAATACAATGGGTTTGGTACTGCTAGACCTTCCGAGTCCTTTATCTCCTGTAAAGTTTCCAGTTTAGTTCTTGGGACCTGTTTCCTCCATATTAGTGTATGGTATATGGTGTTCAGGGCCGCCATCAGGGGGGTACAGGCATTACACCTGTAAGGGGCCCAGGGGTCCCCAGGGGCCCGGATGGGAACCACCCTAAGGGCCCCAGATGGCAAGCCCTTTTTTTTTTTTATAAAAAAAATATATTATTTAACCACTTAAGACCCGGACCAATACGCTGGCAAATGACCCAAGGGGTTTTTGCGATTCGGCACTGCGTCGCTTTAACAGACAATTGCGCGGTCGTGCGACGTGGCTCCCAAACAAAATTTGCGTCCTTTTTTCCCCACAAATAGAGCTTTCTTTTGGTGGCATTTGATCGCCTCTGCGATTTTTATTTTTTGCGCTATATACAAAAATAGAGCGACATTTTTGAAAAAAAATCAATATTTTTTACTTTTTGTTATAATAAAAAACCAATAAACTAAATTTTAGTCAAACATTTAGGCCAAAATTTATTTAGCCGCATGTCTTTAGTAAAAAAAAAAATCGCATTAAAAAAAAATTAGCTACCTAGCGGGAACAGCGACACTAATACAGCGATCAGAAAAATGATCGCTTAGTGACGCTGGCAATAGGGAGTGAAAGGGTTAACTAGGGCAGTGATCAGGGGGTTAAAACTTTATTGGGGGGGGTGGGGGGGGCTACCCTGACACTACTGACTGTCTGACTGTCACACTGTCTGTCACACTGACACTAAATACAGTAATCATACATGATTACTGCATTCAGTGACACTGTGACAGGGGGGAGGGGGGGGGGGGGGGGCGATCGCGGGGGTTAAATGTGTGTGTGTAGTGTAGTGTTAGTGCAGACTTACTTGTTCTGTAGTGATCTCTCCTCAGCGGCGCTTGAAACAAACGCCGAGGGAGAGATCACGTCGCTTCCTCCTTCCTGTGTTTACACAGGAGGAGGAAGTGACAGGTCAGGCGGGCGCGCGCATTGGCTGGGAGCGATCCGGAGGGGGCGGATGAAAACGGATAGCCGCCCCCACTCGTCGGATCGCTCCTGCAGCCGCGCGGACCGCCGCATGTACGGGGGGGGGGTCCGATCGGACCCCCGATCCCCCCCAAGGCACCAACGTATATATACGTTGATGTGCCTGTCGGTGCCATTCTGCCGACGTAAATGTACATGCGGCGGTCCTTAAGTGGTTAATATATTTTTCTTTTCTTTTTTATTAAAGGGACAATTTTTTTTCTTTTATTTTTTTTAGAGGTCAGGAGGTCCCCAGGGGCCCGGAGGCCCCCAGGGCACCGGATGGCAACCCCCCTTTTTTTTATTTATTTTCTATAAAAAAATATATATATTTTTTATAGGGCTGTGAATGATCAAAATATTTGTGTTCGATTAATCGGTTTTTTTTTTAATCGATTAATCGACTAATTTCGATTAATTATAACGCACATACAGATCCAACTACTTTTAGCTGATCTCCTCACAGGCTGATTCCCAGTGCAGCTACCAACCACTGGAAAAATGGATAGCAGGATACAAAAAACACACAAAGGCAGCGCTCGATGGGAAGAGCATTAAAATTTTTATAGTCTTCACGTAGGTAACAAAATAAATATTGCACTGGAGATAAAATCGATGTAGCTACATAAACTGTAAAAATGGTGCGAGTAATACCAAATGGTACCAAAAGCAGTCATAAAAACCTGTAGCCAAGTATGATACTGGTATAAAAATGTGTACAACGATGCCACTGCTGAATCCAGATGAGGAGGGGTTAACATCAGTCCATCGGCATGTAGATGTCCCATGAAGGGAACTATCACAACTCCCAGTGGATGGCTGTAGAATCCCAGGTTGACAGAGGGAAGTAATAGAGGGAAGTGTAACAGCGCTTGCGTCAGGGCTGTCTTAATGAGAGGGCACACCTGGGCACTGCCCAGGGGCCCCAGCTGCATTTGCCCAAAGCAGCTGGTCCTTGAGGCTACGCTGCCCCAAAATTGGGGGCCCCATGATGGCACTGAGAGTGATAGATACACAGGGGAGGCATTCTGCCTTCTACCTACTTGATGTCTGTTTACCTGCACTGTCATTATTGTAGGGGCCCCAGAGCATTTCTTTGCCCAGGGGCCCAAGATGCTATTAAAACGGCCCTGGCTTGCGTGTGGCAGATAGTAAGGTCCCGCCGGCATGCAGATATGAAGGCACAGCAAAGGAGCCCTTCAGATGGACACGGCAAGCCCCGCCGGTGTCCAAGATGTCACCGGATCTCTGACAGAACTCCCTGAAGGCCCAGAAGCCGGCAGAGAGGTGAGTACCAGTCATAAGAATTTTTTAATCGATCAAAAAGATTTTGATCGATCAAAAAAATTAAAGATTAATCGATCGATTAAAAGTTAATTTGCACAGCCCTAATTTTTTAATATATTTATTAAATTTTTTTATTAAAGGGCCATTTTTTTTAGGTGTCTAGGGGCCCGTAGGCCACCAAGGGCCCCAGATGGCAAGCCCTTTTTTTATAAAAACAATATATTTTTTATATATTTTTTTATTTCTTTTATTTTAGGATGACAATCCTCCTTTTTTATAATTTGTTTTACTTTTTTATATTATTTAACCCCCTTTTTTTATAATTGTATTTTTTATTTTTGTTTATATATTTTTTTATATTTTTATTTTTTATTAAAGGGCCCAGAGGTCCCCAGGGCCCTGGAAGGCAACCCCCTTGTTTTTTTTTTATATATAAATGTTTATTTCTTTTTTATATATATATATATTTTTTTTAAAAGGGCCCAGAGGTTTCTTTTTATTAAAGGGCACAGAGGTCCCGAATGGAAAGCCCCCTTTTTTTGTAATTTCCTTTTATAAAAAAAAAAATAAGGTCCCCAGGGCCCCGGATGGCTACCCCCCTTTTTTATATAACATTTCCCCCCCCGGTTCTCTGCTCCAGGGGGCCCATGCCTGAAGCAGTGTAAGGGGCCCCAAAATTCCTGATGGCGGCCCTGATGGTGTTACATCTCTTAAACACATGAACAGGGATCCAAATAGGGGCATTATGGAGCACATAAAGTAACTGAGGGTTCCAGATAATTTTGATCAAGTTACAGCGCCCGACAACGGACAGCGGCAACTTGATCCAGCTAGTTATTTTTTCCTGAATTTTTTTAAGAATGGGTTCCACATTCAACTTAATGTATTGATCTAGATTAGGATGGACCATAATACCTAAATACTTAAATGTATCCACAACTTTAATCTGGTCAGCAATCTGCGGCAAATGTCCTAGAAGTGGATCCAGTGGAAGAAGGGTGGACTTATCCCAGTTAATTTTAAAACCTGAAAAAGTTCCTGAAAGTGTGAACCAGTTCCATGAGGTGAGTCAGGGATGCAGACGTGTCGCCCAGAAACAACAGCGCATCGTCTACATATAGTGCCAATTTATCTTCTTGTTCTCCCCGCCTAAAACCCTGTATGTCTGAATTCTCCCTTATAGCAGCAGCCAGGGGATCTATGGCCAGGCCGAAAAGCAAAGGGGACAGGGGGCAGCCCTGCCTCGTTCCCCTATGTACGTCAAAGGAAGGTGAAAGGGTATTTATCCTGATGCGCGCTTTTGGTGCTTTATACAGTAATTTAATCCAGGAAAAGATACCCTCACCCAAATTAAACTTCTCCAGAACTTTCCATAAATACTCACACTCCCCAAAAGCCTTAGTGGCGTCTAACCAAAGTATAGCTCTATGTCCCTGGTTATTAATGGGGATCTGCATATCAAGGAAAAGTCGTCACAGGTTATTTGCTGTAGATCTGCTTGGTATAAAACCGGACTGGTCCGAGTGCACCAGTGCCGTCACCACCTCCAAGAGTCGCATGGCAATCACTAGTGAGGAGTTTCAAATCCGTATTTAACAGTGAGATAGGTCTGTACAAGTCAGGCTTGTCAGGTTCCTTCCCTGGCTTCAATATTACTACCACTACAGCTTCATACATAGATCTGGGCAAGGAGTCTGAGTCAAGTGCGTTTTTAAGCGTATGGAGTAACTCCGGAATAAGCACTCCACCAAACTTTTTGTACAATTCAATTGGCAGTCCATCATTGCCCGGGGCTTTTGAATTTGGGAAGGTGGCCAACGCGATCTGGAGTTCTTCAAGAGTGAGTGGTGCGTTAAGGCGCTCCCTATCCGTCTCCTTGAGTTGGGGCAGTGTAATGGACTCCAGAAAACGGGTCAAGTCATCTACTGGGTATGTCACCTTAGAGGAGTATAAGTCTTGGTAGAAGGAGTAAAACTCCTTCAATATGGAGGGCGTGTCCGTGACGGTCATACTGTGTACCACTTGAGGTGGCTGCTGTGACCTAGCTATCATAGCCAACATGTGGCCAGTTTTTTCCCCCTCCTCAAAGTAGGTTTGGGAGGTGAAAAATCTCTTAGGCCGCGTACACACGATCAAATCTATCTGCTGAAAACGGTCTGACAGACCGTTTCAGCAGACAGATTCGATCGTGTGTACGGGCGGACAGACAGATTTTGCCAGCCACAGATTTTAAAGCATGCTGGGAATCCGTCCCAGCAGACATATCTGCCCGCACATGCGTCGAATGGATTCGATGCATGCGCAGAAGTGTTTTACTTCCTGGTGTGGTGACGTGGCGGCGTCAACGTCATCGCCACGTCACCGCGCTGTCTGCCGGCGGGGATTTTGGTTTGATCGTGTGTACAGCGATCAAACCAAAACAGCCCAGCAGACAAATCTGTTCAAATCGGTCTGCCGGTCCGGGAGTGGGGTCCTGCAAATACAACTCCTCTGCTTTCTCCACCGCTCTCTTAGCATCATTGGCCCACTGCCTACTCCTCATTTTTAATGGAACTGATTTATTTTATACACATCCCCCTAATAAAGGCTTTTAGCATGTCCCATACCACTCCAGGCGCAGCTGATGATTTATTATCGTCCAAAAAGTGTTGGATCTGCATCCGCATGCTGCATTAGTAAACAGTTGGAGCCAAGAGGAGTTCATTTTCCAGTGCATAGGGAGACATGCTTTATGGAGGTCCAAGGAAAGCTGCACCTCTGGCCAGGTACGTCACCACTGGATCAAAGGGGAACGTTAGATCATTGCCCAGAGCAAAATCTATGCGAGACAGTGTAGAGTGAGACTGAGAATGACAGAAAAACTGGGCCTGAAGAGGGAATTTACATCTCCATAGGTCCACCAGTCCCAGCTCGGTCACAAATCTAGCAAGCGGAGTATGCACCCTGGGGCCCTGTGGAAAGAACTGTTTATGTATATCCAGGGAGGTATCCATTGCACTATTAAAGTCTCCAAGGATATATACAGGGAGCTGGGGGTATTTGGCCAGGAACCTAGCTAGACATTATAATACCGTAAGCTTAAAGTGTGGAGGTACATATTCATTAGCAATAACACATAAACTAGACTCCCACATCCCCATTAAAAAAATAAACCTGCCCTCGGGGTCTACAAACGCATCCTGTTTAGTAAATGTGGTAGTTCTAGAGAACAATATGCTGACACCCCTGGAGTATCTAGTATGCACAGAATGGTATTGCACAGAGTATTTAGACGTACGTACATAGTTACATAGTTACATAGTTACATAGTTAGTCAGGTTGAAAAAAGACACAAGTCCATCCAGTTCAACCATAAAAATAAATAAAAATAAATAAATAAAAATAAAACAAAGTAAAACACAGTACATCCTCCCATACACCCAACTCCATACCCACAGTTGATCCAGAGGAAGGCAAAAAACCCCAGCAGAGCGATGATCCAATTTGCTACCGGAGGGGAAAAAATTCCTTCCTGATCCCCCGAAAGGCAATCGGATTTACCCCGGACCAACTTTACCTACAAAACTTAGTACTCAGTTATATTATGTGCATTTAGGAAAGAATCCAGGCCTCTCTTAAAGCAATCTACTGAGCTGGCCAGAACCACCTCTGGAGGGAGTCTGTTCCACATTTTCACAGCTCTTACTGTGAAGAAACCTTTCCGTATTTGGAGGTGAAATCTCTTTTCCTCCAGACGTAAAGAGTGCCCCCTTGTCCTCAGTGTTGACCTTAAAGTGAATAACTCAACACCAAGTTCACTATATGGACCTCTTATGTATTTGTACATGTTGATCATATCCCCCCTTATTCTCCTCTTCTCAAGAGTGAATAAATTCAGTTCCTCTAATCTTTCCTCATAGCTGAGCTCCTCCATGCCTCTTATCAGTTTGGTTGCCCTTCTCTGCACTTTCTCCAGTTCTCCGATATCCTTTTTGAGAACTGGTGCCCAAAACTGGACTGCATATTCCAGATGAGGTCTTACTAATGATTTGTACAGGGGCAAAATGATATCTCTATCTCTGGAGTCCATACCTCTCTTAATACAAGAAAGGACTTTGCTCGCTTTGGAAACCGCAACTTGGCATTGCATGCCATTATTGAGCTTATGATCAACTAAAACACCCAGATCCTTCTCCACTACAGATCCCCCCAGTTGTACTCCCCCTAGCATGTATGATGCATGAATATTCTTAGCCCCCAAGTGCATAACTTTACATTTATCAACATTAAACCTCATCTGCCACTTAGTCGCCCAATTAGACAGAGCATTGAGGTCGGCTTGTAAATTGGAGACATCCTGCAAGGACATTATTCCACTGCATAGCTTGGTGTCATCTGCAAAAACAGAAATGTTACTTTTGATCTCAGACCCAATATCATTTATAAATATATTGAAAAGTAAGGGACCCAACACTGAACCTTGGGGTACACCGCTGATAACCTTGGACCATTCAGAGTAAGAATCATTAACCACAACTCTCTGAATTCTGTCTTTCAGCCAGTTTTCTATCCATTTACAAACTGATATATCTAATCCTGTAGACCTTACCTTACACATGAGCCGTGTGTGGGGAACTGTATCGAACGCTTTTGCAAAATCCAAGTATACCACGTCCACTGCCACGCCTCTGTCCAGGGTTTTACTTACCTCTTCATAAAAGGAAATCAGGTTTGTCTGACAACTTCTGTCCTTCATGAATCCATGCTGTCTGCTGCTTAAATAGTTTGTTTCCAGCAAGAACTCATCCACGTGGTCTTTTATTAAACGTTCCAGTATCTTTCCAACTATAGAAGTTAAACTAACAGGTCTATAGTTACTAGGTAAAGACTTTGTTCCCTTTTTAAATATGGGCACCACATTGGCTTTATGCCAATCCAGTGGTACTATTCCTGTCATTAATGAGTCCCTAAATATTAGATACAGTGGCTTTGAAATTTCAGAGCTCAATTCTTTTAGGATCCGTGGGTGGATGCCATCTGGGGACACGTAACAATTGAATAGTGTCCCCAGTAAGGTGGGATTCCTGCAGACATATGATAGTGGGATTTTGTTGCGAGAAAAAAGAAAATAAGGCAATCCTTTTTGTGGGATCATGCAGACCCCTGACATTCCAGGATAAAATTGTATCTACAGTACCTGCTTACCCATGGAAAAGATCCATTAATTTATACATAACCCTTATACATTCCATGAACCAGGATATTTATACCACCCAATAATATAGAAAAGGGGAATTCCCTTTTACACCACCTAGTGCACCTAGTGTACTCATACTCCATTATCTCCATACATCTATACACATATTTTCTTTCTCTTTTTCTCTAAATGTGCTATATGGAGCACAACTATAGCTTTTCCCTGCCTGCTATTTAGCGTACTTATGTACTGTATTTTATCATTACATTCTGTGACATCTGTGCTTGCTCCCTTTAAATGTATGTGCTAATTTACCTTTTAACAGGATTTGTACCATGTGTGTTATTTAGTGTACTTATGTATTTTATCATTGCATTCTGTGACATCAGTGCTTGCTCTTTTTAAATATATTATCTGTGCTAATTTACCTTTTACCAAAATTTGTACCATTTGTGTGTGTGTGTATATTTTCCCCTCAGTGTAATCAAACCCTTCTGTTTTTCCCCCGATTTGCCACCTTTAAGTACTTCGCCCTTCCACCCCCCTTTCTGCTCTCCCTCCCTCCTCCCTTTCCCACCCTACACCCTCCTAGGTAATTCCTATGGGCTTGTTTTGTGATTGGTCCATCTATCCACACTCTTCGATTCACTCCCCTTATCTCCTGCCAATCCCCCCCTCCCACCCCACACTCTTCTCTCAACCCCTCACTCATTGCAATACACTCCTCACCCATCACCCTCCCTCCCTCCCCACACTCTCCATTTACTCCCCCTATCCCCTCCCCCCAGGGCCGCCATCAGGAATTATGGGGCCCCTTACACAACTTCTGCCGCGATCTGAGAAGCGGGGGGGGGGGGGGGCTTTACAAAAAAAAGAGGAGTTACAGAAAAATATATATAAAAAAAGGGGGTGTAGCCATCCGGGCCCTGGGGACCTCTGTGCCCTTTAATAAAAGTAAATGAAATAAACCTCTGGGCCCCTTAGGGACCCCCGGGCCCCTTACAGGTGTACTGCCTGTACCCCCCTGATGGCGGCCCTGCCTCCCCCTCCCCCCGCTCCTTCCTCACACCATCTCTCGTTGCATTACACTCTTCACCCATTCTTCCCCTTCACTTATGTGTGTGTGTCCCACCCCTCCCCCCCATTAACTCAATATATTGGATCCCCTCAGTCCTCCCCTTCTTTAATTTTAAATTATAAAACTAGGTGTCCCCTCCTTTTGCGGCTGATAGCTGATCTTTTTTTTCCCTCCAACCATAGCATCACGCCTTCTGGGGTATCAAAAAAGAATGTCCTACCCAGCGCTGCCACCCGTAGCCGCGCTGGGTATAATAAAGATAAGATTGAATTTCTGCATTTTCCGTTTAACCTCCATAAAACTTGCCCTCCGCTTCTGTATAAGAGGAGAAAAATCAGGATAAAATAAAACCTTGAAACCGTCAAAAAAATATTCCCCATCTCTCTACCCTTTCTCAATAAAGACTCTTTATCTCGATAATTTAAAAATTTCATTAACATCGATCGTGGGTGCCCACCAGGGGGAGGTGGTTTAAAAGGAACTCTGTGCGCTCTATCAGAATTGACTGTGAAAAACTCTCTCTACCAAATAACTTTATGAACCAGTTTTCCAAAAACTCTATGGGCTTAGTCCTTTCACACTTTTCTGGACGTCACACTTTTCTGGACGTCCCACCAATCTAACATTGTCTCTATGAAGTCTATATTCTATTTCATCCATTTTCTCATCAAACTTATTCGCTTGGTTCTTTATATTCTTAACCTCTTGTTTAACTGGGTGCAGGTTATCCTCTATTTGGGATATCCTCCCCTCCGCCTCCGAGATCCTTTCATTTGTTTTCTGGAGCTCCTGTCTCACCGAGACCAGCTCCTCTTTAATACCCTTCATCTGGTCACACAATTCCTCCAATGTCTGTTTACATTCGTTTACCACCAGGAATACGTCTTTTATTGTAGGGATGTCTTCTAGCGGGAGAGTTAGTACTGGATCTATCTCGGCCCTTTTATCTACCGCAGCTGTATTTTTATTGACAGTAGTTTTTGTTACTGCTTGTCCTAGACTTCTTCTGTCTGTTGTTATTTTGGCCTGTGCCTGGGATGATGATCCACCTTTGATTGGGGTTTGCTCTGATGAATGGGCATATTTTTCTAATTTAGCCGCTGCTACGGCAGTGGGAGCCCCCTTATCCTTTTCCTTTGCCGATCTTAATGATTGTGGCCCGACATTATTGCTTGTGAAAAAAAGTCTTTATTTCTTGAATATGAGGAGCAGTCTTTGGTGGAAACTTGAAAGGGAATGATGACCTTAGGTTGACTTGGACCCGTCTGTCCCCCAAAAAAAAAAGAGGGGAAGAGCAACGATGTGTACCAGAAATAGGAAAAAAAAAAATAATAATCACGGCCGTTTGACTTTGGGAGGACAACTTTTTTTTCCCCCCAATCAAGGGAGAGAGCATTTCTTTCCTTCCCAGGGGGGGAAGAAAAAAAGTGCAGAGTGCAGAATTTCAATGTAATTCAATCAGTTCAATAGCCTTCATTTTACTCCTTTACACCCTTTTACTTGGAACCACTCGGTCACTTTTAGCTGTGTTTGTTACTTATACAGCAGTTAATTACTGTGTGCAGCTCCACCTGTTGCACTCCATTTTATCCTTTCCTCTCATTCCAGTACCACAGTAAATAGTTACTACGAAGCTGCTGATGCACAGTGTCATATACCCTGTGAGGGTATTACTCAGTCCTTGCTGCTCAACTCTGACTCTCCTCGATTTTTTCCTTTCCTTTTAAATTTTTGTTTCCTTTTTTCTCTGCTTCACCGCTTGTGGCTTGCTGTACATGCCAGTCTTCCTACTTTTACACTCTCAGCCTCCTTATTTCACTCGAGGGGAGGAGAGGGGGGAGCTCAGGGGAGCCTCCGAGGTCACTGAAGCCAGCACCTCCGTCCACCGGCTTAGACGCGCTGGTATTCGCCGGACCCGGTCACATGTCCCGCTCAGCTGGCCACGATCCTCCACTCACAGGCTCCGGGGGAGACCAGCATACGGCTGACCCTCACAAAGCTCAAAACAGCCACCGGGCACCAAACGCAAGCTTTAGGCACAGGACAAGGACACAGGACGCAGGACAAGAGAAACCTGATCCCTCTGTCCACTCAAGACGTCAGCCAGCCGCTCAGCAAGTAAGTAGATCGGCTAGTTAGTTAGCAGATTAGTGAGCAGGAAGTGAGTCAGTGTTCTGCCTATCACGGACATCCTCTCTCCCATGGACGAGGATGAGAGGATGTCCGTGATAGGCAGAACACTGACTCACTTGCTGGGAGTGTTCCCCTATCACAGACGAGGAGGAGGCGCGGCTTTGTACACTGGATGGCCGCCGTCTGAGAATTATACACGCATACAGGCATTACACGCTGCCAGGTATGCTGTCTGAGCAGTGCATTACACAGGGACACAGGCTGCCTCTCTCTCACAGGTATTGGATCAGGCAATCGCCTTATTCATGTAGTAAAACAATCTGTACTGTAACCACTGTAATGCTAACAAGTGCAGACTGGTTGGTATCTTTTATCAAAAGAATTGTAAACTAAGGCAACAGGCTTGAATGATCAACCAGCATCCACCTAACCCTTTTAATTTCCAAAGGAAGCCCAACAGATTCCTTTTACAAGTTTGTCTCTGAATTGAATCCAGGTAAATAGCTTAAAACAGCAGGGGTGTCTTTCCTAGTGCAGGTTTATTACTAGAAAGCCAGAACAGTACCACCTATAACTGTAACCACCTATAACTGTAGGCTGCAAAGTGCCATTTTCACATAATTTATTGTAATTTAAACCACATTCTACAGTTATGGAAAAGGTTGAGAGGATGTCTGTTAGTGCCATCTGTTAGTGCTAGCCATCAATGCGTCACATGACATGAAAAAAAGTATCGGTAATCGTTATCGGCGAGTACTTGAAAAAAAGTATCGGTACTTGTACTCGGTCTTAAAAAAGTGGTATCGGGACAACCCTACCCCAAATGATTAGGTAGTTTTTGGTTTAGTAAAGGCAAATCCACTCTGCAGTACAAGTGTAGTCGCTGAAAATCAGAGGGGAAGCACTGATGATTTTAACATCCAATAATGTAGAAGCAAAGAATTTTATTTATTTCTGTGTTCTTTTTTTCCTTGCTTGTCCACCTCCATCTCCAGCAATTGCACTTGTAGTGCAAAGTGAATTTGCCTTTAGTAAATGGACCCCAAATTCCAAGATCCCTAATAATTTAGGGTGTACACGGCAAAATGCTAGAGTGCACTTTACATAATGGGAAACTACTTAGATTGATCTGTGTGTCTCCAAGAAAATACATTAGTAGGGTTTTACCCTCACTTCCAGTTTGGCCATGTGAAAGGAAGTAAATTAATTTGAAGTAGAATGTGACAACATTTGGGAGGCGTCTTTACCCTATCAGGGGTGCAGACATCCCCAAAAAATGAGCAGACTTTTAATCCCTCTGTGCTCTAGCCCCAAGAAAAAATAAGAAAGGAGTTCATTTAGTTTAAATTTGCAAAGACACATTCCTCAGATCAACTGTGATGCATGTCAATGGCCCAATCTGCATCTGCTTTACTATCACTTTCCCTAAAAATTGGGTTCCTGCACGTAGATGCGCGACCACCGTGTATTGGTGGTTCTCAGAAAGTGGTCGCCAGCACACAGGACATCACGCCCCTACAGGAAGTTGCTTGTACTGCAGCTAAGGTCTCTGAGGAAGGGATGATACTTATTTGCAAATGAAGAAAATTGTTTATTTAACATTGGGTGGTGCTTGTGGGGGTCCCTAACACACATTCATTCATATTAGCATTGCTGTATCCTAGCCTATTGGCATGGTTATATTTTCTTAGTCCTCTCAATAAAATTATCAGCAATTTGTGCTTAAACTAGAACTATAATCAACACTTTTTTTCTTTCATTTTGGATAGAGTTGGGAGGGAGGGTTATAGGCCCTGTCAGTTTATTTTGTATTATCCCTGCCCAATTGGGGAGATTTGCCTTCAGTTCCTGCCCCATAGCCAGGAAGTGAGAGAAAAACTATGCAATTTAAGGGAATCCAGTGCTCCCCCTCCCCCAGAACTAGTGTGTGTGTGTGTCCCCTGAAACTTTCTGGGTGGGTCAAAAAAGGGGTGTGGCCTTGACAGGAAGGGTGGGTCATTTTTCTATTAGGAGGTGCAGAAATTTAGTCAGGCCTAGGGCAGCACAAAACCTAAATATACTACTGCATATTAGGGATTATTTAGACAGGATCCAATTTACAGCATGTTTTTATATTGAGGGAGGAAACCCACGCAGGCACAGGGAGAACATGCAAACTCCAGGCAGATGGTGTCACGGGCGGGATTCGAACCAGCGACCCTTTTTGCTGCTAGGTGAAAGTGCTATAAACTACACCACTGTGCTGAACGAACATGTTCGCGGCTAAAAGCATGAGATCAGTGTCTTTTTTTTTCAATCCCATGCTTTCCAGCCTGGAGGACAGGTGTGGGGTCTTATTAACCACGCCTCTCTCCATAAAGAGGACCTGTCACACACCAGTCCTATTACAAGGGATGTTTACATTCCTTGTAATAAAAATAAAAGTAATAAAAAAAGGGACAAAAAAGTGCAAAAATAAAAATATTACGTAAAAAATAAATAAAAAAATAAATAAAAATGTAAACGCCCTGTCCCTAGTAGCTCGCACTCAGAAGCGAACACGCATGTAAGTCCCGCCCACATATGTAAACGCCGTTAAAACCACACGTGAGGTATTGACGCATGCCTTAGAGCGAGAGCAATCATTTTAGCACTAGACCTCCTCTGTAACTCTAAACTGGTAACCTGAAAAAAAATTCAAGCGTCGCCTATGGAGATTTTTAAGTCCCGAATTTTGTCGCCATTCCATGAGTGTGCGCAATATTAAAGTGTGACAAGTTAGGTATCAACTTTCACATTATTCCTAAAAATTGGGCTAACTTTACTGCTTTGTTATTTTCTAATTCATGAAACGGCGTTTGAAAAATGATTGCGCAAATACCGTTGGAAATGAAAAAAAAAATAATGACCGCCACTTTATTCCCTAGGGTGTCTGCTAATAAAAATATATAATGTTTGGGGGTCCTGAGTAAGTTTCAAGGAAGAAAATATAATTTTTACATGAAGGAGAGAAGTGCCAGAATAGGCGTGGTATGGAGGTGGTTAAAGTGCAACAATAAAAGTGAAATATTCCTTTAAATTTCGTACCTGGGGGGGGGGGGGGGGGTGTAAAGTCAGCATGTGAAAAAGCGCATGTTTCCCGTGGTTAGAACTGTCCCTGCACAAAATGACATTCTGAAGGAAAAAAAGGCATTTAAAACTGACTCGCGGCTATAATGAATTGTCGGCTCCCGGCAATTCTGAGAGAATTCATTCATTAAAAAAAAAAAAAAAAGCGTGGGGTCCCCGCAAATTCCATTACCAGGCTCTTCAGGTCTGGTATGGATATTAAGGGGAACCCCGTTGTAAAAAAAAAAAAATGACGCGGGGTTCCCCCCAAATATCCATACCAGGCCCTTCAGGTCTGGTATGGATTTTAAGGGGAACTCCACCCCAATTTTTTTTTAAAAATGGCGTGGAGTCCCCCCAAAAATCCACACCAGACCCTTATCCGAGCACGTTAACCTGGCCGGCCGCAGAAAAGAGGGGGGACAGAGTGCGGCCCCACCCTCTCCTGAACCGTACCAGGCCAAATGCCCTCAACATGGGGAGGGTGCTTTGGGGTCCTCCCAAAGCACCTTGTCCAAATGTTGATGGGGACAAGGGTCTTATCCCCACAACCCTGGCCGGTGGTTGTGGGGGTCTGCGGGCGGGGGGCTTTATTGGAATCTGGAAGACCCCTTTAACAAAGGGGACCCACAGATCCCGCCTTTGACAATAGCCGTTTTTTGACAAGTCTTTTATTAATATCTTCTTTCCTCGCTTCTTCTTCTTCCATCTTCTTCTTTTCTTCTTCTTTCATTCGGGTTTCTTCCTCCATCTTCTTCCTCTGCTTCTTTCTTGGGTCTTGATCTTGACCGGCGTCTTCTTCCATCTTCTCCTTCGGTCAGCCCTCTTGTCCGCATCTTCTTCCTGGCGCCAGAGGGGGCGGGGACGCAGGATTGTCACACGGCGGGGAATTCAGTTTCCAGCGCAGCGTCCGGGGAAGAAGAAGATGCGGACTAGAAGGCAGACGGAAGCAGAGGAAGATGGAAGAATACGCCGGTCAAGATGCGGACGATAAGACCCAAGAAAGAAGCAGAGGAAGAAGACGTACCTCATTACCATTTCACACAGGGGGGGGCGGGATCTGGGGGTCACCTTTGTTAAAGGGGTCTTCCAGATTCCGATAAGCCCCCCGCAGACCCCCACAACCACCGGCCAGGGTTGTGGGGATGAGGCCCTTGATGGGGACAAGCAGGGATGGACTGAGACCAAAATTTGGCCCTGGAATTTATCCAGACCGGCCCACTTTATGTTTGCAAACAAGAACAAAAACAGTATATAAACTATACGCAATTGTGCAAAAAAACATAAGTAGCATAACATAAAGGAGTCCTCACTCACCTCTTTTATTATTTCACTTATTCTCCTCTGTATTTTTCTCATTCTTCTCACATCACTGCATGAAGTGGAGGGCGAGCTGCGCAGCCATTACTTTGACAGGCTGTCACTGAAACCAGCCCACTGAGCCATCGGCCCACCGGGAAACTCCCTGTAGTCCCTATGGCCAGTCCATGCCTGGGGACAAGGTGCTTTGGGGGGAACCCCAAAGCACCCTCCCCATGTTGAGGGGATGTGGCCTGGTACGGTTCAGGAGAGGGGGGCCGCACTTTGTCCCCCCCTCTTTTCTGCGGCCGGCCAGGTTAACGTGCTCGGATAAGGGTCTGGTGTGGATTTTTGGGGGGACTCCACGGCATTTTATTTAAAAATTTGGGGCGGAATTCCCCTTAAAATCCTGAAGGGCCTGGTATGGATATTTGGGGGGAACCCCGCATAATTTTTTTTTTTACAGCGGGGTTCCCCTTAATATCCATACCAGACCTGAAGGGCCTGGTAATGGAATTTGGGGGGACCCAACACTTTTTTTTTTTAATGAATGAATTCTCTCAGAATTGTTTGGAGCCAACAATTCATTATAGCCGCGAGTCAGTTTTAAATGCCTTTTTTTCCTTCAGAATGTCACTTTGTGCAGGGACAGTTCTATGTACGGGAAACATGCGCTTTTTCACATGCTGACACCCCCCCAGGTATGAAATTTAAAGGAATATTTCACTTTTATTATTGCACTTTAAGCATTATTATAATCACTGCTCCCGAAAAAACGGTAGTTTTAAAAAAATAAAAAAAGCATTGATACATGTCCCCTGGGGCAGGACTCAGGTCCCTAAACACTTTTTAGGACAAAACTTGCATATTAACCTTTAAAATGAACACTTTTGATTTCTTCCATAGACTTCTACAGGGTGTTTGGCTTTACATATTACTTGCATTGCGCCCCCTGCTACACCGTTCATGCGCCTAATTAAGGATTTATCCAGCGCACTAATTAAGCCATGAACTGGCGCAGCGCATAGACAATAGTAAATCAGCCCCAGTGTGAACCTGGGTTTAAGCTGATTTAATCTAAGATTGGAGACTTTGTAACTTTGTTCCCCTGACAGGTTCCATCTTTCTGCCATAAAGTCTTTAGTACATTTTTATTCTTCATACCGCAGAAAAAGAAGTGATAGTAAAAAACAAACCTTTAAATATTTGCCACAGCACACTGATAGTAAAGAAACTATAAATAAACCAGCATGTACTGGTGTGTCACCTGCAGTTTCTCACTATCTCACTGCAGACAGATCTCTTACAATTTCCTGTTCCTCATTCTGGTGGGATAACTGTTGTAGTCTTATCATTACAACAACTGCGACCACAGCTGAGAAAATAGAACAAAGAACACTGGGTTGCACATCTTATATTTATCTAGACGCAGCATGCAAGAGCTCTAAAACATAAATAAGATCTGCTACAGAGGACATCTCCAGCTGTACATGTCCCTTTATATTCTCTATCATCCAAAGGTCCCAGCTTTCCCTGACTTTGAGGGACTATCCCTCATTTGGAACAATGTCACGCTGTCCCTCTTTCCTCCTCATTTGTCCCTCATTTTGGTCTTACCTATATAGTTGTAAAAAAAATACGCTACTTATCAAAAAGTGTTTCCCAGTGCTAAACCAATCATTTTTGTACAATTCTCCTTTAAGGGTGTTTTGCAGGAGATGTTTCCTATGCCTACATATTTTTGCTAATAGGGGTCCCTCATTTCTATTTCAGAAAGTCGGGAGGTATGTATCATATTTCCAACAGGGTTCTCCTGCCAGAACACATAAAGGTATAACATCCACATGTAATTTAACGAAAGGAGGACACAGCAATAGAATTCAATTGTCTTCCCCTGCATTTTTATGGCATACATATCTTTCATTCTCGCAAATAGATTTTGGGATTTAGCAGAGTGGATGCAGTCTTGGCTGAATGTGGTCAAGGTTGCAGGGAGTTTTGCAAGATTACACTTTATTTGATACAATAAGTTGGGAGGTATCATTAGGGTTGCCACCTCATACCTTTAAAACTGAACACATATGAATTACACAGGTTCTGTGGCTGATTAAGGGGGTAATTAACGACTTGCTTACTGGGCACATATACCCCCTTCCTGCCCAGGCGAAATATCAGCTTTCGGCACTGTCATTTTAACTGACAATTGCGTGGTCGTCCGACGTGGCTCCCAAACAAAATTTACGTCATTTTTCCCCCCACAAATATAGCTTTCCTTTGGTGGTATTTGATCATCTCTGCGCCTTTTTTTTTTTTTTTTTGCGCTATAAACAAAAAAAAAATAATTGAAAATTTGGAGAAAAAAAAAACACAATATGTTTTACGTTTTGCAATAATAAATATATATTTTTTTTAAAAACTTTTTTTTTTCTCAGTTTAGGCCGATATGTATTCTACACATTTTTGGTAAAAATGGGGGCAATTTCTAGGCTTTTTTTATTTTTTACCAAAAATGTGTAGAATACATATCGGCCTAAACTGAGAAAAAAAAAGTTTTTTTAAAAAAATATATATTTATTATTGCAAAAAGTAAAACATTGTGTATTTTTTTTCCTCAAATTTTCAATTTTTTTTTTTTGTTTATAGCGCAAAAAAAAAAAGGTGATTGGTTTGCGCAAAAGTTATAGCATCTATAAAATAGGGGACAGAATTCTGAAACTGAACAAAATAACGATTCAAAATCGCTACCCACTCCCACTCATCCCAGAGTTGTTTCAGCAGTTCCGGTCTGCCCGAATCTTCTCGAAGTTAGATCTGCGAGGTGCCTATAACCTCATCCGAATCAGGCCTGGAGACGAGTGGAAGACAGCCTTCAGGTCCAGGTTTGGACATTATGAATATTTGGTAATGCCTTTTGGGTTGTGTAACACCCCGGCCACTTTTCAGCACCTGGTAAACAACATTTTTCGAGAATACCTGGACAATTTCCTAGTTGTTTACCTGGACGATATTCTTATTTTCTCTGCCACCATTGAGCTTCACCGGGTTCACGTAAAGACAGTCCTTGCAATTCTCAGGAGACACAAATTGTACCTTAAAGCAGAGAAATGCGAATTCGAAAAATCTGTGCAATTTCTAGGCTTTATCATTTCTACCAACGGGGTCGCAATGGATCCCCAGAAGGTCAAGGCAATTCAGGAGTGGCCGGCTCCAGTAGATAAAAAGGGAGTACAGCGTTTTTTTGGATTCCCTAATTTTTACTGAAGGTTTATCATTGGTTTCTCATCCATTGTTGCACCCATCACCCAACTAGCCCGCCAAAACAGTCGTTTTCAGTGGTCCCAAGAGGCCCAGGAAGCTTTTACTAAACTCAAAACCCTGTTCACCTCTGCACCAAGAAATTCGGATCCAGCCCTGCCATTTGTGTTGGAGGTAGACGCCTCGGAAACCGCCACTGGATCCATTCTCTCCCAGAGACAGGGCCCCAAGGCCCTCCTCTATCCTGTAGCTTTTGCAACCAGGAAACTAAGTTCCCCGGAAAGGAATTATGATGTGGGAGACAGGAAGCTGTTGGCCATCAAGTTCGCCCTGGAGGAGTGGAGATATCTGTTGGAGGGTGCGTCCCATTCCATTAAGATCTTCACCAATCATAAAAACCTAGAATACCTCAGGACAGCCAAACGCTTAAGACCCAGGCAAGCCAGTTGGGCCCTATTCTTTTCTAGGTTCAACTTCCATATTTTGTACAGACCCGGCTCCAAAAATGGGAAAGCAGACGCACTCTCCCGGATGTTCCCTGAATCTTCCCAGTCAACGGAACCCAGCGCCATCTTATCTCCGCAAAACTTCCTTCTGCTTACACACACTGATCTTATGACCACCATCAAGTTGGCGTCCAGCCATTGTACCAGCCCAGAGGTATCCTCCTTGGAAAAACGAGACTTGCTCTGGTCCCAAGGAAAACATCTTGTCCCACTGGAGGCTAGACCCCTGACTTTAAAGATGCTTCATGATCAGCTGGCTGGACACTTTGGGACTAGGGATGAGCCGAACACTCCTGCGTTAGGTCGCACCAGAACCTTCGAACGGACCGAACGTTCGCGCAAACATTTAGAACCTCATTGAAATTTATGGGACTCGAATGTTCGAATTCAAAAGTGCTCATTTTAAAGCCCAATATTCAAGTTATTGTTGGAAAGCGTCTTTGAAAAACCCGGGTCTTGCCCCAGGGAACATGTATCAATGGGAAAAAAAGTTTTAAAAACTGTAGTTTTTTTTTCTGTAGCAACGATTTTAATGATGCTTAAAGAGGAGTTCCACCTAAAAAACAACTTTTTTTTAATCCACTCCCCTCCCCCTTACATGCCACATTTGGCATGTCATTTTTTTGGGGGGGGAGTGGGGGCTTCAGTAGGAGTGGGACTTCCTGTCCCACTTCCTGCTTCCGCCGAGGGGCTGGTTAGGCGATTAAGCCTTAATCGCCTACACCAGCCCCTCCCTGTAGGCGATCACATGGGACACATGACAGGTCCCATGCGATCGCCTCTCCAATCAGCGGCGAGCCGCGCCGCGTGCGCAGTGCGGCTCGCGCATGCGCAGTGCGGCTCGCGCATGCGCAGTGGGTGCCCGGACGTGAAGCCGAAGGCTGTCACGGCCGGGTGCCCACAGTAGGAATGAAGACGCCGGCTGGGGAGGGGGGGAGAGGAGCGGAGCCCCGGTCGGCGCGTCGCTGGAACGCAGGAGCAGGTAAGTGTGTGTTTATTAAAAGCCAGCAGCTACACTTTTTGTAGCTGTATGACTTTTAATAAACACAATTTTGGGCTGGAACACCCCTTTAAGTGAACAAAAAAAAAAGAAAAATTCCTTTAAATATCGTACCTGCTGGGTGTCTATAGTAGTGGCACGTGTTTAGAACTGTCCCTGCACAAAATGAGATTACTATAAGAAAAAAGTAATTTAACCACTTGAGGCCCGCGCTACCGTCGGATGACGGCAACAGCGCGGACCTCAATATCCAACATGCCGTCATTTGACGGCATGTCTTTCTGGCGTTCCCAGCGCGCGCTGTACAGCGCGCTGCGGGGAAGCCCTGTGTTGTCCGTGTCCCTTGGACACGGCCAATCACAGAACGCGGCAAACGGCCAATCAGAGCGGCCGTTTGCAATGCGATCTATGGGCGAATGAGAGATGATCTCTCATAGATCATCTCTCATTGCCGGCTGACACAGAGACAATGTCCTGTCTCTGGAAGGGAGGAGCCCGATCTGTGTTTCCTTCCTACATAGGGACACAGATCGGTCACCCCCCCAGTCACCCCCCCCTCCCCCTACAGTTAGAACACACCTAGCATACACTTTAACCCCTCCTCACCCCCTAGTGTTAACCCCTTCAATGCCAGTCACATTTATACTGTAATTAGTGCATATTTATAGCACTGATCGCAGTATAAATGTGAATGGCGCCAAAAAATGTTCAAAAGTGTCCGATGTGTCCGCCATAACGTCGCAGTAAACATAAAAATCGCAGATCGCCGCCATTTCTAGTAAAAAAAAAAATAATAAAAAATAATAATTCTCTCCCCTATTTTGTAAGCGCTATAACTTTTGCGCAAACCAGTCGCTTATTGCGATTTTTTTTTTTTTTTTTTTACCAAAAATATGTAGAAGAATACGTATCGCCCTAAACTGAGAAAAAAAAATGTGTTTTTTTTTTTTAATTGGGATATTTATTATAGCAACAAGTAAAAAATATTGTATTTTTCTTCAAAATTGTCGCTCTTTTTTGTTTATAGCGCAAAAAATAAAAATCGCACAGGCGATCAAATACCACCAAAAGAAAGCTCTACTTGTGGGGAAAAAAGGACGTAAATTTTGTTTGGGAGCCACGTCGCACGACCGCGCAATTGTCAGTTAAAGCGACGCAGTGCCGGAAGCTGAAAATTCACCTGGGCAGGAGGGGGGTGTAAGTGCCCAGTAAGCAAGTGGTTAAGATAGCATGGGTTTCCCCGCCACCACTCCACCCAGGTCATTACAAGACGCTTTGGCCCTATATACTTTGAACAGCAGTATACAGGCGGTGCAAACAAGACAAGGACTGTAGGTTTGTTAAGTAGAATGTGAACCATGTCATACTTTGCTGATGCATATTGCACAATTTCCTAAAGAGACCCTTAACAAACTACATGACACTTGTGCCCGATGAGGCCATTGAAGTTCCAGTGGTGGTCCGTGAGCCTGTCCATACAGGCTTGGCCCCCCAAAGGGCACGTGCTGTGTGGCAACAATATGTTGATTACTTTAGGGGTGGGGGGGCCATTACAATACCAGATATTGGCTGAATAAATTATTTTTTTGGGAAACAAAAATTCTAGAAAAAAGGGGGGTTGCCATCCGGGGCCCCCTTTGAACAAATTCTGTGAAGAACTCCTGTTCTCTGAAGGCCTCCATTATTTTTGAAAGTCAAAATTAAGCAAAAAAAGCTAATGTCAGTGAAGCCTTTTTCTACTAAGTTTTCTCCCCATATCTAACCCACAAACTCATCCACTGATCATAAAGTCCAAAATCGAGTTGTGTATCGTCGTACTGCACGATCGTTTCGTCCGACTTTTTCGACAGACTGTGAACGACGTTCTCACTCACGCAATATCCCTTTATACACTGCGCATGCGAGAAGCTCCGCACGTTTCCCCGCCCATGACAATCGTTCTAGTAATTGCCACGCACCTTTTCGGTCGGTCAATGCAAGTCAGTGAAGAAATCATGGAGGTAACACAGCAAGCTGAAACCTCAAGGCAGGAGAGAGGCCAGGCGGTAGCACACACCAGGAGCAGGAGGTACAAGGCCACCAACATGTCCTTTGATGAGATGGTCGAGATGGTGGCAATCCTTAAAAAGGAGGACTATGATTGCAAAAATGGGCCTTATAAGAACCCAAAGAAAGTGAAGGCCCAGATCATGGAGAATGTTCAAAGGACTATCCATCAGAAATTCGGGGTGCAGAGGTCAAGGGAACAGTTGCGTAAAAGGTGGTCTGACCTGAAAATACGAGAGCCGAAGCAGATGGAGAGGATTAGAAAAGTCATCAGAAGAAGCAAGTAATTTTCATGTGTACTCTGATTATTTGTTTTTTTTATATTGCGGCATGTGCTTTTTCTTTTAAGGTTGTATATATACAGTTCAAGAATAGATGTCTCAAGGTTCATGTTTGTGGGCATAATAATTGGTCGTTCATTCTATTTATGATCTTTTTATGTGAGACCAATTTTTTATTTAATGTAGATGTGTTATTAACTAGATTTAAATAATCCAACTTAAGTCAATATACAGTAAAAGGAGAGTATGCTCAGCAGTTGGTTACACATATGGACTCAGTAGCACAAGTGTTGGCATGGCCGATCCGGCCTATAGGCTCACTATGCAAGCCGCTTAGGGCCACGCAAAGCTGCAAAGGGCCCCCCAAATTATTAGAGGCCCCACCTGATAAGTCATTTTTGCCCCCTCACCCCGCTTCTCAATTTGCTGGCTGCATGGGAGAAGAGGTAAGAAGTCAGCACCCCCTGCTTCTCAATTTAATGTAAGATGTCATTTTCGACAGCAGAACACCCACTCCCCCCGCTTCGCAACTTTCTTTAATGTGACATGTCACTGTCGTCAGCGCCCCCCCCCCCCCCCCCGCTTCTCATTTTTAATGTGCCATGTCATTTTGCTTAGGGCCCCAGGGAGGTCAGGATCGGCACTGAGTGTTGGCCACATAAAAAACCTAGTTAGGGTGTCACACAGAGGTGATCCAGTGGCCAAATATAGAGAAATGTTGCAGCTTTGGTAATGGATAAAATTGTGTGTTAAGCTTAGAAGGTTGTAAAAACAGACAATTGTAACACACGTTACAAAAAGAATGATTGATATTCCTCTTTCAGACCTCTAATCTTTTTAATTCATGTATCCCTTTTTTACAATCTCATAGGGCGCAATCAAGCTGCAGGAGTGGAGCAGACAAACCCCGCACAGAGCCAAGCCCCACCCCCGCCGGATGTGCAGGACGTGGAAAATGGCACCACATCAGGTCAGTGTCATACAGCAGAGCTTCAGGTAATAGATGTAGGCCTGCATAATTGTAATACATAGTTTGTTTCCAAATTTCAGGAGGTATTCGTGCTATTGGGGGTGGATTGGACACCTACAGCGCCCAGGTCTTAATTGGGGAGGTGTTGTCCTGCAGGTCTCAAATTTATGACATAAATATGTGCTTAGGGCAAATAAAAAAAGAAAACACAAGTGGTGGAGTGAACACTAAAGAATGTAATGGATGTTCTGGGGAAGGTTTAAAAAAAAAAAAAAAAAAAGTTTTAAATTTCTCTTTTTTTTCTCTGTATGTTTTTTTTTTTTTTTTTTTTCAAAGTGTAATCTCTATTTTTCTGGCTAAAACGCATGAACAATGACAACTGCTAAAAAGTTGGTCATTGTTCATGCGCTTTTTTTTTTAATTGTTTATTTGTCAGCAAAAAGCCAGGCCGCGAGGGCCTTCGACTTACGATTACAACATTTGAAACAGGAAAAGAAGAAAAACCCTGTGTCGGGTAAACAAAAAGTCATACAATCACATATACACGCAATGGTATCTTATAGTACATGAATTAGAAATCCTAGTATTGTGACATTTCATTGTGACCCGTTAACCGAATCCCCACGAGCTGGCCTTCCGAACCATTTTCCGTGTCCTGGAAGAGAGTAGAGCAGAAAGAAAGAAAGAAAAGAAGAGAAAGGGGCAGAATGAGGTTAGGCATTAGATGGGGGGGGGGAGGAGGGGGGCTGCACGAGCAGGGCTAGCCCAGGAAAGAGCCCCTAAGGGAGTATCAAGGTTTTCAGTTTCCGTTTGGTTCCCGGACATCTAAGCTAACCCAGATACCGGGGACCTATCTACGGTCAAATGTGGCTATCCGTCTCCCTGAGTCTTTGTCCCTCATCTGAGTATCGGAAGATGTTATACAATTGCCATGTGTCTGAGTACGCCTCCCCTCGTTGCTGGCTGGAGAGGATCAGATCCTCCATGCGACTGATCTCGTCCACTTTGTGTAGCCACATAGCTATGGTAGGCGGATGGGGGGGACTTCCAGAGGAGGGGCACGCTGACTTTTTGTACACCCCTGGTGACAAATCGTTTGCGTGTAAGAGGAAATATGCTGGGTCATCTGGTACAACACTTCCTGTGAATTGTTGGGTGATCCGTCGTACCTCTACTCAGAAGCCCCCGAGCCGCGGGCAGGACCAAAATATATGTAGCATGGTGCCTCTATCCTGATGGCATCTCCAGCAAGTGGCCAAAGTGTCAGGGAACAGCTTACTGAGCATGTCTGGGGTTCTGTACCAGCGTGTGAGTACTTTATAGTTCGTCTCTTGCGTCCTGGCGCATACAGATGACCTATGCGTAAAGCGAACGATAGACTGTTTTTTGTTGAATGAGAAATGTGTACCCAGTTCCCTTTCCCATTTGGCTAGAGCGGGGATTTGGTAGTCTCCTGGTGGCGTGTTCAACATTTTATATATTTGGCACAGGGCATGGGGGAGCACCCCAGGTTCGTTACACAGTTCTTCTAAGGGCGTCAGCGGCACCTGATCGGTCGGGGGGTCCGGAAGGCTGCTCAAGAAATGGCGCAGCTGTTGTGTTCTCAGGAAGTCAAGGCGATATACGCCGTCAGGGGCCATCAGTTCTGTCGCCGTTTTCCACCTACCCCCCGCACTGAAGTGTGATGCTTGAAACAGATCCGTCTTTGCCAAGTCGAGAAATTTCCCGTCCTGTAGGCCAGGTTCAAAAAGAGGGTGGCCAATAATAGGTCTAAGGGGGGAGGTCCGTGATGACAGGGAAGACCGTTCAAAAAGGTCTGCACATATTTTAACCGTCTGCCCTATCAGAGGATGTTTGGTAACCTTAGCGGGAAGAGCCGCATGGCACCAAGGGGCGCGACGGAAAGGGATCTTGCATTGACCTTGCTCTACCCGTGTCCAGAGCTTAATATGGCTATGGCGGCACCAGTCAATCAACCTGACTAGATGTGCAGCATAGTAGTACTTACGTACATCTGGTAACGCCAGGCCGCCGTTTAGCTTGGGGAGGGAAAGTATCTCCCTGCGGAGTCTTGACTTCTTCCCTGCCCATAAGAAGTGGGAGAATACGGAGTGTAGTTGCCGAAAGTATACTCCTGGTATGTGAATCGGGAGAGCCTGGAGGAGGTACAAGAATTTAGGTAGAATAGTCATTTTTAGTATATTGCACCTTCCCAGCCAGGAGTGAAGACCCCCTGTCCATTGTGATAATAATCTCCGGACCTCCGTCAGGAGGGGGGGGGAGTTTAGCTTGTACAACTGAGAGAACGAGGGGGGGATGTATGTACCTAGATATTTTAGTGCAACCTGCGTCCATTTCAAGTGAAAACTATCCCTGAGTCTCGCCAACTGTTGTCGCGGGATCCCTACCCCCATGGCCTCCGACTTTGTCATGTTGATTTTTAGATTTGACAACTTGCCATAAGTTTCAAACTCCCGTAGGAGAGCTGGAAGTGACGTGTCCGGATCTGTAAGGGAGAAAAGTAGGTCGTCCGCATATGCAGAGACCTTGTATTGTGCCTCTGCGGTGCGAATACCTACGATGTCGGGGTTTTGTCGTACGCGGCACAGAAATGGCTCCAGTGAAAGCGCAAAGAGTAGGGGTGAGAGGGGGCACCCCTGTCTCGTCCCGTTGGTGATAGGGAAAGCGTCTGATAATACCCCGTTAACTCTCACCCGAGCCGTCTGACCTCTGTATATCGCCGCCACCCAGTTTTTCATTTTCTCCCCTAGGCCAACGTGATCTAAAGTGGCCATCATAAACTGCCAGTTAACCCGGTCAAATGCCTTCTCGGCATCAATCCCCAAGAAAAGGCATGGCGGAGGCAATATGCAGGAGGTTAAGTACTTTAATCGTATTGTCACAGGCTTCCCTGGTGGGTACGAATCCCACTTGATCTAAGTGCACTAAGTGTGGGAGGTGGCTCTGTAGCCTGGAGGCCAGGATTTTGGTGTACAACTTGAGGTCTATATTGAGGAGGGATATGGGACGGTAGCTACCACAGTTATTGGGGTCTTTACCCTCTTTTGGAATCACAGAGATTTGAGCCTGCAGTGTGGTGACGTGGAAGGACTTCCCTGCGCCCAACTCGTTAAATAATCGCACCATGTGATGACCTACTGATGGGAGTAGTGTCTTGTAGTACACCACCATAAGGCCGTCAGGCCCCAGAGCTTTACCTGGCTTGGCACTTTTCAGTGCGCATTGGAGCTCAGTTAGGGTGATAGGGTCTTCCAGGCCGTCCTTAGCTTCAGACGACAGGGAGGGCATCAAGGATGTGGAGATATAATTTTTTATCTCATCCCTTGTGGGGGGGGGGGGTTTGGACAGGTTGCAAAGGGAACTGTAATACCGGCGAAATTCCTGCGTGTTGGGGCGTAGATTGCTTCTTTCCTTTTGGGGACAGCACATGGGGGACATAGGAGGCCAGTCGGCGCGCGCGTATTGTGTTGGCTAGCAGTCTACCACATTTATCGCCCGACTCGTAGGTAAAGCGTCGGCACGTCTGAAGCGCTGCTTTAGACTTGAAATGTAGTAGGTCCGTTATCTGTGAGCGTAGAACATCAAGTTCTGCTCCCGTCTGTCTATTTGGTGTTGCCTTGTGCGTTGCTTCTAGTACTTGTAGTTTGGCCAGGAGCCGGTTTAGCTGTGCCGTGCGTTCTTTTTTTAGTCGCGTGCCGTGTTTAATCAGTATTCCCCGGGCCACCGCCTTATGAGCTTCCCATACTACCCCCACGTCGCTGTCAGGCACAGTATTGGTGAAGAAGTAGTGTCCTAACTCCCCCACTACCTCCGTCATGACTTTGTTATCCTGTAAGAGGCTCTCGTTCAGCCGCCAGGCTGGCCTCTGGTCCCGGGTTTTGTCAAACATCGAGTATCTCAGGGTGAATCGCGTCCAGTTGTCCGTGCGGTAGTAAAAAGTAGTCGAGTCTCGAGTATGTCTGGTGAGGCTTGGAAAAAAAAGTATAATCCCTGTCTCCAGGGTGTAAGAGTCGCCATACATCTACCAGTTGCATAGTGTGCAGGGCAGCGTCAATCCTTTTTAGAGAGTCACGCGTCAGGGCTGATTTCCCGGTGGACGTGTCTTCGGTCGGGATTATCGGAACATTCAGGTCTCCCCCTGCTATCAGCTGGCCTTCTGCAAAGCGCCTGAGTTGCCCCAGTCGTTTCCTAAGGAAGACCTCCTGTTGGGTATTTGGGGCATAGAGGTTGGCGAGTGTCACTGTCTTGGCTCCTATTCTGCCTTTCAGAAAGAGGTAGCGTCCCTCTCTGTTTGTCAGAACATCTACAGGTGTCCACGGCACTCTTGCCGAGATGAGGATAGATACACCCCTAGATTTGGCTTCCGAATACTGAGAGTGGTGTGCTGTAGGGTAGAATCTGTTTTTCAACAGCGGGAGTGTGCTTTCTTTAAAGTGTGTCTCCTGTAAGTACACGACGTCTGCCCCCATGCGCCGCATATCCTGTAGCAACATGTGCCGTTTTTCAGGCGTATTTAGGCCCTTAACATTGAGTGAGATCACGGTGAGGTCGTCCATGCTCGTGCAGCGGAGGAACAGGGGACGAGAGGGGGGGGGGATTTGGTGGAGTTGCCCGGCAAGGCGCTCTGAGCCAGAAAAGGGGGTGGAGGGTTGGGGAGGTGGAGTGGGGGGTGGGGGGGTTAGGTAGTAGAAAAAAGGAAAGGAAGAAGAGCAGTCAGAGGTAGAAAATAAATTCAAGTAGCAGGCTCCAGATGGGGCCTCCTATCAAGTATAACTAAATTAGCTAAGATCAGCTATAGGCACTCTTCGGGAAAACCCCAGATATCGAGTGCAGTCCTATATGGGGAAAATGAGCTAGACAGGGACCGTGAGCGAGCTCCCGGCCCTCCCCACCCAACCCCGGCCATAATATATGTTATGATAAGAAACAAAACTTTACTTTACCCGGCATTAAGCATCACATTGAACATTGATAACAAAACTGATAACCAATAAAACATTTAAGTGCATCAGGCAATTTAAGGCAAACATTGCAGAAAGTGCTAATGGAGGGGCTCGGTGTCCCTATAATAAAGAGCCTAGGAACCCGAGTCCTTCATGTGAACATTACAACATTACCCCTCAGTCATCCCCAGATTCCATCCCCCCTCCCCCCACACCCGGGTGACAAGCCACCCCCACCCCAGGGGTTCTCTCCGCTTATCCAAAACTGAACCTGTAGGGTATTCCTTGGTGCAACATAAGCGCTCCTCCATATGGTCTCGTCCTGTGCCACCGGGAGGGGTCACTGCAAAATGAGGTGTCCCCTTCTCCTCCACATACGGGGGTCCCCATGTAGGGCATCCCCTAACTTTCTACCACAGGCCCCTCGGGAGTCCCCCCCCCCGCCCCATAGGCCCCAGGACAGCGAGGAGGACCACAAGAAACAACCATAACTCCTAGATCCCCATGAGCCTCATTATCGTACCGCTGTCACATCAAGCCCAGTAGCCCCCACAGCCCCAGTTCCCCCGCCCCTCAGTCACAAGACCCCGTTGTCCGTGTGTCCGGTCTGTCCTTGACCGTGTTTGGGCCTCTACGAGGGAGGCATACCCAGTATCTGCAGTGTCCCCGCCACTCACCACTCGGGTCATCAAGGGGGGGGGGGCTCCCCCCACAGTCTCGATGGGGACATCCCGGCCGGGAGTCCCCGCTTTCGGTCCAACAGCCTCTCCCCTGCCATAAGGGTCTCGTAGGATGTGGAAACCCTACTCCACGTCTGGTCAAAGGGGGCATATCCAGGATCAGTGTACTGGCATCGTGTCCGGACCCGGGTGTGCGGCAGGGAGGACAAACGGGGGAGCAAGGGGCGCAGGGAGGGGGGGCAGGGGGAGTCATCACCCCGGGAGTCCCCAGAACATATTGCTTTTCAAGCTGTCCACCATTGGGGGGAGGGCGGGTAGTCTGCGGGGGTTCGATGATAGTCTACTGCGGACCCCCGTGATGCGGGCAGAGAGAGGGGGGGAGAACAAACAAAAAGAAAAAAAGGAAAAGGGGAAAAAAGGGAGGGGGGGAGACTGGAAGTCAAATGTGCGGCCCAGGGCCTACTCACGTCCCGCTCCTCCTCGTGAGGAATGGCGTCTCCTCCTGCCTCTCTGCGGTCTCTGCAACAAGGGGCCTCAATATGCCGCTGCACCAGAACGGCCGGCCTGGCGGGGAATGAACTGAAGCCAGTCCGGGACTTGTATTGGTTCGGTTCCCATGTACCGGAACAGGGCCGGAAGATCCGCGGTACTCTAGAGTGAGAAGGCAGTGTTGTCTTTGCGGAAGGTGACCGCCAACGGGTAGCCCCAGCGGTATGTGTGTCCCGTCTGTCTGGCAAGGTCCTGGATCGGCGGCAGCATCGCTCTTTGGCGTAGAGTCGCCCTGGAGAGGTCTGGTAAGATGCGCACCTGTGCCCCATCCATCTCGATGTCCCCCAGGTCCCATGCACGCCGCAGGATGTCCTCCTTTTGCCCATAGCGGTGCAGGCGGCATACCACGTCCCGCGGCCTGTCTTGGTCTGCCGGCTTAGGCCCAAGCGCTCTGTGAGCCCTGTCCACCATGATCTCTGCCGTTGGGTCGTCCAAGATCTTCCGGAAGACACTCAAGACCTTGGCCCCGACATCTTCCACATCAGCAGGTTCAGGGATGCCGCGGAGACGCAAGTCATTGCGTCGGCTCCTATCTTCCACATCTTCCAGGTGGAGCTGTAGCGAGATGGCGGCCTCGTGGTGACGGTCTCGGGCCTGTTCTAATGCCGCTACGCGATCTGCCAGGGAAGATACCGTTTCTTCCCCCGCGGTGACTTGATCGGACAGTGTGGAGACCTCTCCTCTCACTTCTTGGATGTCCCTTCTGTGGGTTTCTTCCAGTTTTAGGATCAAGGCCGTCCGTTCTGGCCGGCAGGGCCTGCAGTAGCGCCCTGATGTCCGGGTCCATGCCTGCGGATTCTGGGGGCTGCGGGGAGGACATACCGACTCGGGGGTTATCGTCTGTCTGTTGGGAGAGCGTCAGCCAGTGGTCATGTCCTCCGGTGTCCAGCAACTGCCCCTGTGATGTCTCTTCGGTAGCCTGTGCTGGGCCTCGTGGCTCGGGTAGGCCGGAGCCCGGGGATATTTCCTGCAGGGCTTTAAAGTACTTCTGTATTTCCCCCGAGATTTTCCCCGCTGGGGTGCCCTTTGTCGCTGCCCAGGGGATCAGGCCGGGAGCTCTGATAAAAAGCAGCTTCACTCAGCCATGTCTAGGCCACGCCCCTGTTCATGCGTTTTAACCAGATATTTGTTCATTTTGTTTTTGTCAAAAAAATAAACCAAAAAAAAAGATATATAAGAAAAAAAAGATATTTCGAAAAAAAAAAGAAATTAAAAAAAAAAATTGATGTAGACAAATTTTTCAAAGCAAAAGTATATTTCTTGACAATAATAAAAAAAAAAAAAAAAAAAAAGAATTTCTAATAAGATATTTTTGGAAAAAATAAAAATGACACCATTTGTCGTGTGAAACAATAAATATTTTTGGATACTCAATGTGTGGCTTATTATTATATCAATGCTGCCTAAAAGAACACATCTAGATTTGTGGTGTTTACATTGACAATGCTGCGTATTTAGTACAGGAAAATAAACATGACACTATGATAACATAGGAGAAAGCTAGAATAAACTGAAATTAGTAAATAATCAAACAAAGAAAAATACTAGAACAGGGTAAGAAAATTTGGGGCTTAGACACTGGTGGCGGTGCCACAACACTGCAACCCCTCACAGATACTCTAGTTGGAGCGCAGTAATAAGCACTGCTGCAAAAAATTGCATCACATTTTTTTTATTATTGAGCCTTAGGCACTGGTGGCGGTGCCCAGAACCAACAATGTTCTTACTAGCTATCAGCAAGTTTAGTGAGGAAAAGGATATTCAGTCAGCAACATAACAGGACAGTCACTCAGCATCAGCATAGGCAGTCTCCAAGGGATCTGACATTTCAAAAAATTATTCAGTTACATAAAAATCAGGTGCTTGGTAGCTGGTGTTGATCCAAGCCTGATTCATTTTTATGAAGATCAGTTGATCGGAAGCGCACCCTGTGATAGGTCACAAAGCCTCCAGCAGACCTGAATGTGCGTTCTGAAAGAACGCTGGATGCAGGGCAAGCCAGTAGCTCTGGCCAGTGATCCATCCTCAAGACCCAGTAAGCCAGAGGATTTTCGGTGGGTAAGGTGTCCAAGTCTGATCTTGCCCCTAGGTATTCCCGCACCATGTAAACCAGACGCTGGTGATGGTTGCTGGAACTGGTCATACCTTGGGGCTGCGGACTAAAAAATTGTCTGAACGCATCAGTCAGATGGCCACCTTCTCCACCGCTCCTTCTGTGACTCACTGAAGCCTCAGCAACACGTTGTCCAGGACCAGGATTTGGCAATCCCCCAGGTTCTGGGAACGCATTGCACAGACCCTTCTGCAAGGCCTCCCGAAGATGTTTCATTTTCTGCTCCCTCTGCGTCGGCAAGATAAGGTCCGCAACCTTACTCTTGTAACGTGGATCAAAGAGAGTTGCCAGCCAGTAATGATCCCTCTCCTTGATACCACGAACACGAGGATCCTTACACAGGCTTTGTAGGATCAGGGAAGCCATGCAGCGTAGGTTTGTTGAGGCATTCAGAGCACACTTCGCTGGGTCACTGAGGAAGACAGGATCCGCAGCCACCTCATCCCAGCCACGTAAAAGTCCATGGGTTCCTTGGGACTGTAAGTGATCCCTTGAAGACTGCTGCTGATGCTGAGTGCTAGGCTCCACCTCCATGCTGCTGATACAATCACCATCCTCCTCCACCTCCTCCTCTTCCTCTTCCTGTGTGCTAGGCGGGCAAGCAGGAACACTGTCTGGATAAAGGGGGCCTTGAGAGGTAAGGAAGTCCTCCTCGTCCTCCTCTTCCTCCCTGTTCTGCCTCAAGCGCCCTGTCCATTATTCCACGTAGCGTGTGCTCCAACATGTGAATATGAGGGACAGTCTCACTGATGCATGCACTGTCACTGCTCACCATCCTTGTGGCCTCCTCAAACGGTGACAGGACAGTGCATGCATCCCTGATAAAGGCCCACTGGCGTGGGGGAAAAAATACCAAGCTCCCCTGACCCAATTCTGCTGCCATATTGGCACAGGTACTCATTGATGGGCCTCTGCTACGTGTGCAGCCGCTGCAGCATGGCCAATGTAGAGTTCCATCTGGTGGGCATGTCACAGATTAGGCGGTTCTTGGGCAGGTTTTATTCCCTTTGGAGGTCTGTCAGCTGAGCAGTGGCATTATATGACCTTCGGAAATGCACCCAGACTTTCCTGGCCTGCTTCAGGACATCCTGTAAGCCCGGGTACCTGCCCAAGAACCGCTGCACCACCAAATTCAGAACATGAGCAAAACAGGGCACATGGGTCAGTTGTCCCTGTCGAAGGGAAGAGAAGAGGTTGGTGCCATTGTCGCTAACCACCATTCCTGGCTTAAGCTGGCGTGGCGTCAACCACCTCTGAGCCTGCCCCTGTAGAGCAGACAGAACCTCTGCCCCAGTGTGGCTCCTGTCTCCCAAGCACCGAATGGCACAGCTCTAGCACCGCATTGCATCTCTTTGCCAGCATTTCTGCGTAGCCCCTGGTATGCCTACGCAGCACGGCTGGTTCCGAGGAAACATCAGCACAGGAAGAGGCCACAGAGGAAGAAGAATAGGAGGGGGTGGAGGAGAGAGGTGTGTCACAACAAGTAGTAGTGTTTTGGAGGCGTGGTGGAGGAGCAACCTCCAACACTAGTGTACCTTGCCCTGCGTCCTTCCCAGCTGCCAGCAGAGTCACCCAATGCGCCATGAAAGAGAGGTAATGTCCCTGTCCATGCCTGCTGGACCATGAGTCAGCGGTAATATGCACCTTAGCACTGACCGCCCTGTCCAGCGAGGCATGGACATAGCCTTCCAGAGAGCCGGATTCGCCTTCAGTGAGAAAAAGTGGCGTTTGGGTACTTGCCACTGAGGTACCGCACATTCCACAAACTCACGGAAGGAGGCAGAATCCACCAACTGAAAAGGCAGCAGTTGAAGTGCTAGCAATTTCGCTAAGCTAGCATTTAACCGCTGGGCATGTGAATGGCTGGGAGAGTACTTCTTTCGGCGCAGCAGCAGCTGGGGCAGGGAAATTTGGCTGGTACCATCAGCAGATTGCCCGCATGTACTACTAGGTTGTGACACACCTAATTCTACACCTTCAGTCCTATCAGTACAGGCTTCAGAGAGGACTGAGGGTTTAGTGGGGTTGGAGACCCCAGCTGATGAGGGGCAAGGGGAGGTCTGCTTTGTTCTTTGGTGTGGGTCTTTCAGGAATGCATGCCCAAGAACTGCATGGCAGATCGACATATGTCTGGTCAAGCATATGGTGCCCAAGTGATGTTTTGGCTATGCAAGATACACTTGAGACATATGTTGCAAATAGCAACGGTGCGATCTGATGCACATGTCTCAAAAAAGGCCCACAGCAAAGAACTTTTGCAGTAACGTTGAGACACAGCAGCGCCCTGCACAGGCGTAGCTCTGCGATGTAATGCAGTTGGTGTGCTGCCCTTAAGCTGGCCCCTGGAGGGCATCCTGCCTCTTTGGAGATGTGCCTGTGCCTCTTCCTCCTCCTCCTCCTCCTCCTCTTCCTCTCTCCTATCAGGCACCCAAGTAGAGTCAGTGACCTTATCATACCCTCCCTCCTCATCACTGTCGAAAACCTGGCAGTATGCTGCATCTGGGGGAACATGACTGCCAGATTGCTGTCTCTCTCAGGCACCCCCTCTCTGGGCTCACATTACTGCCTTCCTCTAAATCTGTTCCATCATCGGAGCCTTCAAAACGCTGCGCATCTTTATGCAGCATGTACCCAACACTGTGTTGAAGCTGTTCCGGGGACTCCTCATTGTGCAGAGGGAAGAGGACGCCTTGGCAGCTGCTTTGCCAGACAAAGTAGGCTCAGCCTGGGTGAGAGAGGATGAGGAGGATGAGGACGGCTTGGTCATCCACTCTACCAATTCGTCTGCATGTTGAGGCTCAATACGCCCAGCTCCCGAAAAGAAGGACAAGCGTGTGCAACGTCCACGTGCTGAAGAGTAGGGATGAGCTGAACACCCCCGGGTTCGATTCGCACCAGAACGTTCGAACAGACCGCGGGTTCGCACAAATATTTCGAACCCCATTGAAGTCTATGGGACCAGTGGCGGAACTTTCAGTGTCGCTGCAGTCGCAGTTGCGACTGGGCCCTGCCGTTCTGCCGCTGTGGGGGGGGCCCTAGTTCCCGGGTGCCTTCATTGGACAATACAGTCATGTCATGATTAATTCAGTGGAGGAGTCTGAGCCGCGGTAGCGCTGG